>JBAGKK010000038.1:652649-665002 GCA_037177015.1 Euceroptres primus
TTTTATATTTATATTTTGGAATTTTCTCAATATAAATTATTTTGATCCGATAAGGGTAAAAATTATAAGTATTTTCTAACTAATTTTAAATTGTTTAAACAACTTTTGTCTATTTAAACAATTGTATTCTCCCTATAAATCATGATAAGTTAGTATTTTCTAGAATTGAATGAGTGTTAGAAGTAATATTTTTTGTTAAAGACATTTTTCAATTGTTTAAACAATTTTCATTTGCTTAATTTTTTTTGCAAAATATGAAAAATTAGTATTTTCTGAAATTAATGACACACTTAATGAGTGTTAGGAGTAATATTTTTTGTTTTAGACATTTTTCAATTGTTTAAACAATTACTAATCACGTAATCATTCACTTTAAACTTTTCATGGAAAAGGTGAAGTAAATTCTAGTTTTTTCTAATGTCGGTAAAGTATTTTTTTGTTTCTGAACTTATATTCCAATTGTTTAAACAATTGTTTTCAGTAATTTATGGACAGTCATTTGTTTCTTGCGGACTTAATGAGGTAGTTAAATTGTGTTACGAAGAAGGGTAATAATTTTTGTTTCAGGTAGCTTCTTCTACATGAAGTCCACAAGAAAAAAAAATAACTGTCTGTAACTTACTGAAAAAAATTTTTTAAACAAATGATTATTTCTTAAACAATTGCAAAATGTCTAAACCAAAAAATATCACTCCTAACACTTATTAAGTGTTAAACAAAAAATATTATTCTCAATATTCACTGTCATTTATCCCTGAAAATACTAGCTTATCACGATTCATAGGGAAAATTCAATTTTCTTAACAAACAACTATTGCTTAAGCAATTTAAAATACTTATTCTATTAAAAATAAGTAAAGTAGGTATTTATTGTGTTTTCCAGATCACCCGACATGGCGGCTAATTTGGCGCGCTGCTATTATTGTTTAATATTGCGATATATTAATACTTTTCTAATTTTTACGAAAATTGTTCTTGAAATTGTAAGTTTAAGGATCAGAGATTAAAAAACTATCAAACTAGTCAGGTTAATGTAAAATGCGAGTTATTTATCGATTTAATTCAACGGCTGTAAACTTAACCAAAAAACATCGAAAACAGATTATTTGCAAAAAAAGAGGTTTAAACAATCGGATGATTGTTAATTTTTTTACCAGTTATATAAGACGCAAAAATAAACAAAAAATATGTTTTTTCATGTATCTAACTGTTATAGTTTCTTGTAAATAAGGGTGCGTCAATTTAGCCGCCGCGCCAATTTAGCCGCTTCTCCCATATTCCACTTTTTTGGGTATTTTTCGGGCACAATAAAAAGGGGTTGGGGGGGGTCAACATTAAAAGTTATTTGATGGAAATTATTCTTTGAACATTCCTTAAGAAGCGATTAAACTTTGATTTGCAGAAAGTTAATAGAAAGTATTTATTTTTGCCATTTTTAGACAAATGAGCTTTCTTTATTTCAGCAAATAAGGATTAACAAGATTAGAAATTGTTGCCTGGTACAAGAAGAAGCAAAAAAAAATTCAAAAAAATGTTTTAATACTTTTTTTTAATAAAAAAATTAATTTTTCAAATTACTGAAATTGTAGCATTCATTGACAACAAAATGAATGAATTTTGTAACTTATATAACCAAAACAAAATTATTTTTTCATAAAATCATCTTTTAAATCATTTTTGTTTTGCAAAATTTTATTAGACGGGTAATATTTTCTATCAGTTCGCCCCTAGAATGTCAAAAGTATGGTTACGGCAGTGGAGGTTATATCCCTTTTTACTCGCTTTTTACTTTACATTTTTACAGTTAATTCATTTTAATGAGAATAAAATGATTTTTTGAAAATGTGCACAAAGTGCACATTTTAATGAGAAATATAAGAAATATCACGAGGTTCGACAATGAATACTAATAAAAATACGCGACGTTTTCCTTGCACTTTTCGTGGTTTTCAAAGTAAATACATTAATACATACTTTTACTCATAAAACTTTGATGATATAAATAGAGAGAGGTTTTTTCTTCAATTTTATTACAACCCCGGACCCAGAAAATTAATCATAACAGTTGAACTATAGCAATATGCCTATTGTCGTAACCTCCACAAAATTTTCGGGGACACCCATATTTTAATATATATTGTTATGTATATTATAGTTAAATTAAAATATTAAAGCTGAAAATTGTACTTTTTTAAAGATTAATTGTACTTTTTAAGCAGATATCAGAACGAAGTTAAGGGGCATTTTTCGATATGTTCCAATTATTCCTACAAATTTAAAATAGTTTGGCTAAATATTCAACAGAGTAGGAGAAAGTACTGCAATATTATAGAACCACCCAGTTGCAATGTCGAAATTGTATGTCATCAAAGTTTTACGTCGACAGAAACGAAAAGAAACGAAATAAAACTTTCGTTACGTTACTTTTCGTTCTTTTCTGTATAAAACTAAAATGCTTTATAATCTAGAGGTTCTGCCTCGATAGTTTTATAATATATTTTAAGTACTTTCTCGTATTCAGTTTCGTATTAATTAATTAATTAATTAATTAAGTACTTTCTCGTATTCAGTCTCGTATTCACTGAATATTTCGCCAAATTATTTTGAATTTATAGAAATAATTGGAAAATATTGAAAAATGACCCTTAACCCTTCGGTTAACGGTGGGCACCCGGGTACCCACCTGCGACTTTTTCTTTAAAATTTTCTATGTTCCCGTAAAAATTTTTCCAAATCCGCGCAGATTGTCGCGATTTGACTCTTTGAATATAAAAAAATGACATAATTTTTCGAGTTATAGGAATAAAAAAATGTTTGCGTCAAAGTGCACAACTCGTTCACAACACCCACACTGAGAAAACTGTTTGGATCGGGCAACAAAACGATTTGGTTGCTATAGAAGCAACAAAATTTTTTGTTTGGGCCAACCAAATTTTGATTCTTTTAACAAACCTTTTGTTGAACCATAAAAATTTTGTTAATTCAACCAGAAAAGAGATTTTGTTGGTTCAACAAAATTTTGTTGGTTCAACAAAATATTTCTTGGTTCAACAAAATATTTGTTGGTTCAACAAAATGTTTGTTGGTTCAACAAAAATTTTGTTGAAACAACCAAAATTTTGTTGGCACAACCAAAAAATTTGGTTGCTTCCATAGCAACCAAATCGTTTTGTTGTCCGAACCAAACAGTTTTCTCAATGCAAGGTACCCGGGTACCCACCTATAGAAATTTATTAATTAAGTACAAATAACGCAATAAAAAAGCCAGTATAATATCAGGGATTACTTAATAAATAAATACAAATGTTTTTCCCTTATAAATAATATTAATTATTTATTTATTTGTATGCATTATTTACACTTCGGGGTCATGACAACATGATTTAGCAGAAAAAATAAATTTTTCCCGATAGAAAACACTAAATTTTTGAATTTTTTTATGATATTGTTATTACAAATACAAATATTTAACATTTATATTTTTCTGCAGCTATTTATTATAATTTAGAATTGATTTGAAAGTTGTTTGATGAGAAAAACAATATTTCGAAAAAAATACAATTTGCTTATTAGAGTATTTATAATAATGGTAATTGTTAACTAATGGTTATTTTCCATTCTAATTACTACTTTTACAAGATATTTAGGCATTTTTAATTTTATTTTTTAATGTTTTATTGCGGTTGAGCACTGTATGAAAATGATTGTTTATATAAATTGTTTATAACAATTGGCTTAAATCTAAAACTGAATATTTATTTTCCTGAAGTGTTTCTGCAATAATTCTGATAGATAGCGACTTCTCTTAAGTCTCTTCTTCCGAGAAAAAAAATAATATTCGTAAAATGTCCAATTTTGTCGTTCTATTTGTTTAAATAATAAATTTCACAGAGAAATTAAAAAAATCGGGCCTGAAGTCGTTCTGCAGGAGTTAATCCTGAGCATTTTAAACAAAAAAAAATCGGTCAAGAATTGTAGGCTGTAGTGGATTATGAACAGTAAATTCCCGATTCCTCCCACTGTGCGGTCGAACTTCAATATCACTTCAATATTTCGTTCCAGTAAAGTATCCTTACCATCTGAAATGGAAGAGATAGTAGAATATCTAAATCTCGACAAAACGACTTCTGGCTCTTTTTTAAGATTGCAGCTAACAAATAAATTCACGAAAGATTGAAGTCCGTCTAATACAAAACAATTATTCAAAAATTCTGCAGGTGGGCACCCTGGGACCCTGGGTGTTGAACGACGTCTATAAATCCGGGTGTTGACAGAAGGGTTAATTTCGTTCGGATCCCTGTTCTTAAGACCATTAATCATTAATTTGAAAACAGTTTCGTTTAGTTTAGTTTGTGGACATGCTCCGAAACCGTTTTTCGGATATTTCATGTCATTTTATTCTGGTTAATGATTTTAGAAATCAGTTCTTTATCGCAAATCATATTATGAAGTTCTAAAATGAAGATTTTTACCAAGTCTAACATTGATATTACCAATTTAAACCAATAGTTTAAATAATTTATCTCTTGGGCACAAAAGTGCCCTCCCTATGGAGAATCACCCATATATGTGCATCAAGTTAAAAAAAGCTTATAGGGTACTGAAAGGTTTGATATGGAAGATAAATTTGCTATAAAGTATGCTTATAATTTCGGGTACATTTGACGCTGGGTTCTTCCGTCCCATACAATGTAGGATGTAAAAAGGCAATAAGAATTTATGAGGCGCGTTATCATAGAGTTGCAAGTCAACGCGTGAGAAGGGATGCCGATCTTGGTTCCCTGCAGTACATATACGGATGAATTCAGAGCGAGTCCAGTTTCGCTGTGCGCCATTTGTTTCAATCTATGGACAGGGCTAATTGCGAAGAGCACCAAGAGTAACGCTCCGGACGAGTCTGTGCAGGAGCGATGCTTTTGCAGGCGTGTCTGTTTCCACGACATGTTTCGACGACGTTACTTTACAGGACCGTCGCTCTGTCAAGCTTTCATGGAGACAAACGAGCGACCGGCAATCAGCCGCTGTTACCCCGTCCGACCTTTTGCGACCATTCCTTTTTTCCCGCCGCTTCATCATAATTTATTGTGACACTGTCACGTTAATAACTCAATTTATTTCACTGGAGACTCTTATTATTTTTATGGCTAACTGCCTGACAGTGCCAGCTGGTCACTGGTCACGCGCACCATCACATCTCGCCTCCCTTTGAACCACAAGTCTGCTGACAATTAGTCAAGATCCAGCCCGTTGAATTCCAACGCGTCCCAGGAATTTCAAACCACCAAGATTTCGATAAACTCGAATTTTTTCGACACTAAGTAGCCATAAATTTTATTCCTCTCGTATCCAAATTATATCTTGCTATTAGGATATAAATTTTTACTAGAGATTTAGAAATTTATTTATTATAGCCTTGAAGATGAAGATGTCGCAATTAAGTAATATTACTTTAAAAATTCTTTTCAGATTGAAATAACTTTCAACCTTAATAAATTTGACCTTAATTCAGAATTTATGTGACCGGCAACTCATCAGAAAGCATGCAGGAAACTCTGGGAATAAACCACCGGTCATATTGCTTGGACGATCCGATTCCACAGCGGAAGAACCACCCGCAGTTCGCGATCAAAATCATATTGTGGTTCTTTATCACTAACGTGCCTTTCGTTTTGCTTTTACACCGTGTCGGCATTACATCACGTGGCTAATTAAGCTCTCATTATACTCCATGAATTATAGCAGCAATTCACCGGCTTTCTCTTGTCAGAAACCTGCTAACACGCAAACCGAACCGTTGGATCACCTCGTTCAAATTCGAACGGATGTTCTTCCTGATGGACTTTTTGAAGGCAGGGACCCCTCCCACAAATTCTCTCTCAGGGCTTCAGACATCCTTAGTCGTGTTTCAGTCGATTTCACGGTTCTGTTCAAATTAATTCGTCAAGATCCCACGATCCACCGTATCTACCTCCTTTTCTTAGTACTCGAAAAAGATCAAATTTTCCGCTCTTAGTTTCTCAAACTTATTTTTGCGAAGCACAGAAAAGGCCACTGAAAAAATGGTTAGTTGGGCCAACTACTTTGGCTTGTAACATATGACTACTACTTTCTGAGTTTATTTTAACTATTTTATTAGTATTATTTTTAACTATTTTATTAGTAGGCGTAACTATTCAGTTTGTTACGACAACAAACTGGAATAGTTACATCAACTAATAAAAGTTTGTAAATACTAAAGTAATTAGACCAACAGCTAAAGTGGTTGGACCATCAACCCATTTTAAGGGGTTGATGGTCCCTTGATGGTAACTAAGGATAAAAGTTGCACATACGTTTTTAGAGAAATAAATTTCCATTCAGACAACTTCACATCTTTCATAATAAGTATATGTGTTGTCATCACAGAAAAAACTAAGGATAAAATTTGTTGCATGTAAATTTTTAAAGGGATAAATTTTCATTCAGACAACTTTACGTCTTTCAAAATACATGCGTTGTCCTAGAAAAACAAAAGATTTAACAAAAGATTAATTATTTAAAAACAAATTATTAAAAAACAAAAGATTAAAATTATTTAAAAATAATTTAACCAATGTATGGGTAAAATTTATCCTGTGAAGTTAATTTTGGTGCAAGTAATTTTTACCCCAAAATCGAGGTAAACTTTATCCTTCTTTTCTGTGTATAGAAATATAAAATAAATTTTAACCTTTTAGCTACCAGCTTTGCAAATGCAATGTTCACTTTTTTCGATTTTCTCGAATTTCTATGTAATAAACTTAAAATTCTGCAAAATAAATATGTGGATTGGATCAAAGTGGAGTATTCTGCACCTCGTGAGGTGGTTATAAGTAATTCTATATTCAATAGAAGTCGAGAAAACTAAAAAAATTATTAAAAACTTTTATTGCAGAAAACAGTCAAAAATTGACCATATACACTACCGTCAGAAATTGTCAGCACACCTGTTTTTTGGTAGTTGCTTAAAGTTCTCTAATTTATATAATATTTAATTGAAAAATTTTTCTCCAAAATAGTATCAAAGCTAATAAAATTCTGCGTCTAATAAGCTGAAGGGGAAGTTAAAATCTCCATTTTATAAAAAAATATTGCCAAAAAACTTTAAATTTCGATGCTTGCAGAAATGTTAATAATTCGGAAAATATTAATTATCTTTAAAAGCGCTTGGTCTCATTTTAAAGATAAATTTTCATAGTTTTTATGTATGCTGTTTAGATATTTTTAAAATTATTTTCCTAGCTTCTGCCATAGGCTCAAACTTGTACGCAAAAATCGTAAAAATTGAAACATCCATAGTTATTTACAAGAATTTTTTTAAAATCAAAATATACCATATTTTAATTAAATGTAGTAAAATCTATTAAAATTATTTTCCTAGCTTCTGCCATAGGCTCAAACTTGTACGTAAAAATAGTAAAAATTGAAATATCCATAGTTATTTACAAGAATTTTTTAAAAATCAAAATATACCATATTTTAATTAAATGCAGTAAAATCTATTAAAACATTTATTTTTTATTTTTTTATCCACCATCTTCATTTGAAAAATTACGAGATTTTTCGTACAAGTTTGAGCCTATGGCAGAAGCTAGGAAAATAATTTCAGAAATATCTGAATAGCGTACACTAAAACTCTGAAAATTTATGTTTAAAATGAGATCAAGGGCTTTTAAAAATAATAAATATTTTTGGAGTGTTTAAAATTTTTAAAAATATCGAAATTTAAGGTTTTTTGGCAATATATTTTTATAAAATTCAGATTTCAGCTTCCCCTTTGGCTTATTAAACGCAGAATTTTATTAGCTTTCGTACTATTTTAGAGAGAAATTTTTCAATTAAATATTATAAAAATTAGAGAACTTTAAGCAACTGCTAAAAAACAGGCGTGCCGACAATTTCGGACGGTAGTGTATTATTCCCGAATTTTTTCAGAATTTTTAAACAACGGGAAAAAAGTCTGGTAGCTAAAGGATTAACCGATATTTGACTAAAATTTAAGGTAAGTGTACCTGTGAATAAGATCAATGACTTGAGATAAAATCAGGGATCCGAACGAAAACTTTCGTTTCATTTCGTTACAGGAATTTAATCAAAATAATTTCGGTACAATCATTAATGTAACATCTGGTATCATCTAACTTTGTTAAAATCTTCAGATTTTTTCTGAACCACAGTTCAGTAAAACGGAATTTTTTTTCTATAAGTAACAAAATGGAACAAAAGTTTCGTTCAGTTCTCTGGATAAAATTTAGATAAATGACAACTTTGTCTTCCTTAAATAAACAATAAAAGTTTGGATAATATTTTATTTCTCCATAGAATATTCTTTAAATTAACGGAATAAAATTTTTGAAACTTCAAACAAATCTATTTAAAAATATATTAAGAAATAAATAATAGGTGGAAAATAAGGAGACTCGTATTTTTTACATTAACATAGCGACATTTTTACGTTTTTTACGAATGTTTAAAAATTTTCAGGAGTAAATGAGTTTTTTGGACTGAAATTTGGAATGAAATTTTACTTTAAAAACCTTGTCATTTTGTCACTTTAAAAAACTTGTCATTTTTGAGATATTAAGATTTTCCTTATTTCAGTTTACACAGTTTTTTGCACTCTTTAAAAATCTATTTCAAAAAATAAAAAATATTAAAAAGCGATAAAGTTATTTCGATTTTTTGAAAAAAAAATTAAAAAGTTTTCTGAAAAATTCCACCTTTTTTTCTCTGAAATTTTTAGGAACAATAGGTACTAATATATTCTACTTACCATAAATTTCCCATTTGGTATTCTTTTTTTTTCGGGAGAAAAAATTAATTTAGTTTTTTTTTAAAACCTTACCATTTCTGCAATTTTTTAGATTCCTTGTTCCAGATTGCAAGTTTTTTTCACTCTTTCGAAACTGATAAGAAAAACCAAGAAAAAATAAAACATGATAAAGCTATTTTGAGTTTTTGATAAATTTAAACACGAAATTTTATCAAAACAGCTACCGTTTTTTGCTGAAATTTTCAGGAGTGATAGGTAATATGTATTCAAGGCAGACTAAGTCTTTTTTTCACCGGAAAACAACGTCAATTCGAGTGACTTTTTTGTCGTGTGACAATGTGTGATTCGTGTGACTTCAGAGTACTGATTTACGTTTCGACTTAACCGTTGAAATAATTCTGTCAAAAGTCGAATATAATTCTAGTTATAATATTTGGTAGTGCCTGTTGCACTTTAGAGTTTTTAATGTTTTAGACAATTATCATGGCTGCGAAAATTATTTTTACCGATGACAGATTAAAATGTCCAGATTATGGAAAAGTGCATAAAAAGGGATAAAATTTCGTGTTTTAATTTTTCAAAAAATAAAAATAGCTTTACTATTTTTTATTCTTTCTTGGTTTTTCTCATCGGTTCCGAAAAATTAAAAAAAAATTGACAAACTGGAACAATAAAAACCTTAAAATCTCAAAAATTGCAAAAATGGCAAGGTTTAAAAAAATTGAAATTAACTTTTTTCTTCCGAAAAACAAAAAAATAACAAAGGGGAAATTTATGCTAAGTAGACTATATGAGTACTTACTATTCCTATAAACGTCAGGGGAAAAACATGGCAAGGTTAAAAAAAAATTGAAATTAACTTTTTTCTTCCGAAAAACAAAACAATAACAGATGGGTAATTTATGCTAAGTAGACTATATGAGTACTTACTTATCCTAAAAATGTCAGGGGACAAAAGGTGGGGTTTATGAGAAAAATTATAAATTTTTTTTTTAATCGAAATAACTTCACCATTTTTTATTACTTTTAAATTTTTGTATGGATTTTGAAAGAGTGCAGAAAACTGTATAAATTGAAACAAGAAAAACCTTAATATCTCCAAGATTGCAAAAATGACAAAGTTTTTAAAGTATAATTTCTAAAAAAACTCATTTTATCCTCAAAATTTAAAAATATTCATAAAAAATGTAACAATGTCGCTATATTAATTTAAAAAATACGTTTCTCTTTATTTTCCACCTAAAAAAATATATTTCATTGGCAAGCCATTCCTGAACATGTCACCCGCGGCCTGCATGATTTGAAATAGATTCGAATGGATTTGAATGGATTTAAAACAGGATATTTTTCAGAATAAGAGTGCAATTTTCTCGGAACACATTTTCGTCGATTTTTTATCTTCACCCATAAACTACTAAAGCAATCATTACGAACATATCTAGGAAATATCCTAATATCAGTCAAGTTACAAACACAATATTTGTACAGTGTACACATGCCACCAAAAAAATCAGTCAACCATAAATCATTAAATATAATCGATGCTATAATGAAGGAGGGACTTCCCGAATAAAATAAACCCAGATAAGCGAATTGTCGGCAGTACATCAAAGAGATTGGAATGCTTTGTGGAGGAGGGATCGGGATATAAAGTAAATCGTTACGCCTTATCGATGTGCACCCCACGTCTTCAGGCTGTTGCCATAGTGAAAAACCACGACGTTACGCGCACTTACTCGCCTATAATCACGCCACCAAAACGTCCGCAGGACATTTTCATACACAAACGCATTTTCTCGCATGTGAGCACTCGGATGCGGATGCACGTGTGCGAAAATACGACGACACAAAGGGACCGCTGCGGTTACATTTACCAGGGTGCAACCCCCGAAGGACAGACGGCCTTTGATAGCTCACTTTGCGGCTTGGCCGCAGACCGCGTTTTCCGTTGCATGTATTCGTATCCGGAAACCGTACGAATAAGCGCGTGCTACGTGCTTGTGTCACAATATCCGGTCACCGATGTCGACCTATCGACATGAATTATTCACCAAAGAATGAATACAATTTTGTTGCACTTCCTCTTGTGGCACGCCTTTGATCTGCTGTAAATGCTATTCTTATTTATCGTTTTTAAAAAGCGATACAAATATATGAGGATGTCTCGGCTGAAAATATAAGTTTTTTCTTCAACGGCATTTCCACTTAATCGAGTTATTCCTCTGTACATCTGTCCAAAATCAAGTAATTAAAAGAAGAAAAACATTTTGAAGATTAAGTCCGATCGAAATCAACCTTTTCCACTTAAATTAGAACTGTCTAAGAAATAATAATTGGTACGTTCTACCGAAAACGTCCTTTTCTACTTAATGTTCGAAGATGTTGTTAAAAAATGTTAAGATTACTGGTCCAAAATCCTTCTTTATTGAATGTGTCTGAGAATCTCTCAGCACATTAATTGCTTTTACAACGTTTCGACTGTTCGTCGACAGTCCTGTTCATGTAAATTGTTAATTTAGTAGAGATGGAAAGGTGAACATGTGTATGCATAAATAAGAACGAAGATTTAAACGGATGGATAAAAGTAAAAAGTGAAAATTATAACAAAATGGCGCAGAAAAGAGAACAACATGTGGTATTGTTAATATAAAAATAAAGATAAAAAATTATTAAAACTATTTGTTACCTGGTAGTTTGATGTAATATAATATTCTTACGTAATATAAATATGTAATATATTTAATGTAATATATTTATATTCTTTTATTAATATATTACATCAAACTACCAGGTAACAAATAGTTTTAATAATTTTTTACCTTTATTTTTATATTAACGATACCACATGTTGTTCTCTTTTCCGCGCCATTTTGTTATAATTTTCACTTTTTACTTTTATCCATCCGTTTAAATTTTGGTTCTTATTTATGCATACACAGGTTCACCTTTCCATCTCTACTTAAATTAAAAATTTACATGAATAGGACTGTCGACGAACAGTCGAAACGTTGTAAAAGCAATTAATGTGCTGAGAGACTCTCAGACACATTCAATAAAGAAGGATTTTGGACCAATAATCTTAACATTTTTTAACAACATCTTCGCACATTTACGTTTCCCTGGTCAACAACATAAGATCTTACAAACTTTTCTACTTAATCCTCAGCACATGTGATGAGTATAATAATAATAAGAAATATCAAATATCTATGCAAAAATGATCAAAAGTATTTTTTTATTACAAACATCTATTTAAAAATAATCAAAAGTATTTTTTAATTACAAATATCTATGTAAAAATGATAAAAAGTATTTTTTAATTACAAATATCTATGTAAAAATGATAAAAAGTATTTTTTTAAAATTACAAATAGGGTAAGAGAACCAATTCTTGGCACCTTAACCCAATTATTGGCATGCCAAAAACTAAAGTTAATTTATTTAACTTTGGATCAATATTTGATTGCAGTGGATATCTAATATATGGGCAATTCTACAGAACTTTTAGCTTTGCAATATATATATATATATATATATATATATATATATATATATATCCATA
>JBAGKK010000038.1:678284-694690 GCA_037177015.1 Euceroptres primus
ACCAAAGTACATCAAATTTACCATGTAATTTAATTACTCTAGAAAATACTCTGTTAAAATAAATACAAAAGATATGTAGGGAAACCGTACCAAAGTACATCAAATTTACCATGTAATTTAATTACTCTAGAAAATACTCTGTTAAAATAAATACAAAAGATATGTGGGGAAACCGTACCAAAGTACACCAAATTTACCATGTAATTTAATAATATTACAGTATAAGGCACTGAAGAGGGCCCATACACGAGGCCGAAACGTCTGATGACAAAATAACTGTTTCATCATTTACTGACCCCAAAGCCACAAACTCAACGAGTATAATTTAAAGGAGGGTCGCAAAAAAGTCATTTCAATATTGAAAATTACAACTACATTCACATTTTTAATAACGTAGATTTCAACTGTTTTCAAATGATCCAACATCGGATCGAAGTGCTAGGTTAAGAGAACCAATTCTTGGCACCTTAGCCCAATTATTGGCATGCCAAAAACTGAAGTGATTTATTTAATTTTGGATCAATATTTGATTGCAGTAGATAACTAATACATGCATTATACGTAAAAATGATGGTAAAATTAGATTAATTAAAGCAAAACAAGCTAAACAGTCGTATTATCTAATAAATAAGAGAGAGGTGCCAACAATTGGGGCGGTGTCAAGAATTGGCGCTCTTACCCTACAATGGAATGATTCAGTACTAAATGAAAAAATGACACTTCGGGATTTAGTGTTTCTTGAATTGGACAGTGAACTTTGAAAATGAATGTAAATTCTGGCAGAGCCGTGCGAGGAAGAACCTGACGTAGCAGCATTGTATGCAAATATGGAAATAAACAACGATTGGAAAAGTGTGTATCGGCTGTGATGGATGCGGACAGCAAGAAAAATATGATGACAAAAATCGAGAATCAGTTATGAAAGTCACGCGGCAGGCACCGAAGCTACGTGAGTTTGTCGTTAGGCACGACACGTTACTAATTGAGATTCAGCGGCGCGCGTAATGGTCCGAAATAACACGAATTCCAATCTGAAGAATGGCTGAGCGAAATATGGGTAGCCATTCATCCTCCCTGTAAAATCGCCGAATATTTCATTCCGCTGAGCCAGCTGAGCTGCCGCCATCGTGGCGACGGCCGAGAAAAGAGCAAGCGAGGGAAAAAAGAGCGAGAAAAGAAGTAGAAGAAAGTGCTGAAAGAAAGAGAAAGGAACCTCCTACCCTTACAAGTAGAATAACCACCCTCTCACTCACTGTCTTTCTCTCTCCTCTCTCACTGTCTTTCTCTCTACTTCTCTCTCACTGTCTTTCTCTCTACTTCTCTCTCACTGTCTTTCTCTCTCCTTCTCTCTCACTGTCTTTCTCTCTCCTCTATCACTCTTTCTCACCCCCTTTTACAACGCTGATATCCGAGAACTCACGACCCGCTCGGCTGGTAATGAAAGAAATAAATTTACTCTCTGGTGCCCCGGGGATTGGGTCCCGCACACACAAATGCAGTCTCAAGAACCTGAGACGCGTGAGCGAAAAGTCTTCTGGTTTACGTGTTCCTCGCAGGAGACATCCGTTCCATTACATGCAAACGCCCACGTTAATCTTCCCTATCGCACTATCCGCGGGGTAAAACGATCGCAAGTTATGAATACCCTCAGAGGGTGGATGAGGACTTTGAAACGGACAAGGAATAATGGAAATAGAGCAGTTTTTTTTCAAGAAGAAATTTTCACATGAAACTTTATGATTCTACAAACATGTTTATTAAAGCAGTATGGAAACTCAACGACATATTTACAAGTCATATTTACAGGATGAATGACATCGTAACGCTATGCGTGCACTTGCGATTTAGCGCTTAAAATCGACTGGACAAAGTAATTTCTGTGTGATTGCGTACTCGGTGTTTTCTCATAGAAAAACATTCAGTTATTTAGAGTTTAGAAATTGATGAAACAAATGTTATACATTTAAGTTTTATTGCGTTAAAGTAATAAAACTATTACATGTTTTATTGTGTTAAAGTAATAAAACTATTACATGTTTTATTGCGTTAAAGTAATAAAACTTTATTACATTGAAAGTTTTATTGCGTTAAAGTAATAAAACTTTATTACATTTAAAGTTTTATTGCGTTAAAATAATAAAACTTTATTACATTTAAAGTTTCATTGCGTTAAAATAATAAAACTTTATTACATTTAAAGTTTTATTGCGTTAAAGTAAAAAAAACTTTATTACATTTAAAGTTTTATTGCGTTAAAATAATAAAACTTTATTACATTTAAAGTTTTATTGCGTTAAAATAATAAAACTTTATTACATTTAAAGTTTTATTGCGTTAAGGTAAAAAAAACTTTATTACATTTAAAGTTTTATTGCGTTAAAATAATAAAACCATTTAAAGTTTTATTGCGTTAAAGTAACAAAACTTTATTACATTTAAAGTTTTATTACATTTAAATTTTATTATTGCAATTCGAAAAGTGGAGAAGAGTTTAAACAATGATTTTTCAGATTAGACAGACAATTCTTATCGATTCAATTTAACGCGAAACGAAGGTATTTTACCTTTTCGAAAAAATAATACAATATCACAGTTACATTATGGACAGCGTTTCCTTCTCTAAAAGTTTTGTGAAACTCATCGAGTCGATCGTTGCCACCCGTTGCTATATGCACCACTACCGCTGTTATCTCTAATACCTCGTAACGAACGTACGCTCATTTTGATCTAAGCTTGCCAGTTTGATGAATCGTAAAACTCTCAGCTTGTCAAACAACAAGGAAGGAAAATACAATAGTATACTTGAACCGGTCTCACATCAGCGCGAGATCGCTGCATAATTTATACCGAATGGACAATTGAGAAACGAGTTGTGCCGTTGTAGAATACTGATCATAAATCGCTCAAACTTTAATGGGCTTATAATTCAGAGTACAGACACCTCACAGGAGTTGTCTTGCAACGCGCGACGTTACGTCGAGATATACCATCAATTTGCAGTAATAATTATTTTCATATATAGATTTTTTCTTTTAAATAGAATCCTATTTTACAAACACGCCAAGGGCGTTCTATGTACACATAAAGACAGTCTCTTTAACGGGACGTCTTGGTCCCTCTTTCGTTCCGTCGGAAGACCCACCTTATGGATGAACAGCCGCGCCAATTCGCTGACCATAAATCGCATATGGTGAGTAATACGGTCCTAAAGCATTGAATGCACTGTAGGGTGATGCCGCAAGAGATGCAGGAAGTGGTCCAGTTGGTGGTTTTCCATACGGATGATATCTCGCACTGAGCGGACTCAGAGAAGGTGTCGGATAGGAACCACCAGCAGCACGATGAAGAGCAGCCGACGGCGAGAGTAACGGATGTGGATGAGGTGATCCCAAGAGAGCAGCGGATGCTGCATGTTCGCCACCTGCCAGACTAGTGTGGCTGCGAAGATGCTGCAAGAGTTCCTCCGAGGTGGTAAACCGTTTTCCACAGTAAGACTCTCCAGCAATCCAATTACATACATAAGGTCTTCCACCTGCCAGCGACGATGGATAGCTTAGAGATGGTGGTGGCATTTGTCCCAAAGACGAGAGAGCCATGGCAAGGCCATACTTCTGATGATCGCACTGCGTACATCCACTGGGACAGGAACCAGCACCCATCATCATCTGTGCGTTGTGCATGCTGTACTGGCATCCGGTACAGTAAGGATCCTTGCAGACAGGAACCAAAGCTTCTCCACCAGCTGGAGTTTTAACCCGTGCATAACTCAGGTACGGATTACTGCCTGCTGGAGAAGATGTGGGATATCCAAGAAGAGCAGCGGTAGCAGCATGATGGTGGGAAAACGGGGAAGCTCCCGCAAAAGGTGGCCTGAAGGCTGGGTTTTCGGCAAGACCTGGAGGGCAGCAGAGAGGATTTCCACCGAAGGAAGGAAGACCCGATACTGATTTGTAAGCACCAAGGTCCTTCGAGTGTCCGCCGGACAGAATCTCCATTCCTGACCTGATGATTGGACTTGCACCGTTGTTTCGTGGCGATTCACTCATCTTCTCTCGATCAGCAGGTGTCTTGCGATCATTGTTCGAGCTGGTGGAAGTAGAATTCGTACTGCTGGTGTTCGTTGGTGCTTGGCTTGCGGGAGAAGTTGATTTTCTGCCCACAGGCGTTCTACTACCGGAGGACTTTTTTTCGGAGCTACTCATATCACTTGCACTGACACTATCCTGCCCACTAACACTGTGCACACTAGCCTTAGATGTGGGCCTACCATCATCCGAAGATTTCTTAGACACTACATTGGTTTCATAAGGCTTGAAAGCCAGCGACTTTGAATCCGTCGGGCTGCAACGGGTACGCTCCAACTTGGCTGCCGGCGGGGATCTCGCATTCGAAGCTACGGATGATCCTTTTGATGGTTTATCCAATGGGGAAATCAAGGGTTTCGTTGGAGAATCTGCTCCAATTTGACTACATGTCTGTGCCAACAGAGCCAACGGACTCTTCTTCGCGTCCAACTGTAAAGAATACGAAAACTTGATTAGACATGGACTTGATCAAAAAACAGTGTAAAGAACAAGTTTCAAATTGATCATTGATCAGATCGGCCTTGAAGAAAAAGTCAGGTGAATACTAACCGTTGTTGGAAGCGGAGATAGATAATCCGGTTGGAGGTACTGATTATGTCCAGTGGTCAGCATACCGCCCTCCTCGAGCACAACCATTTGGTAAAACACTTTAAGCTGTTCACAACACCAGAGTAAACACACTAATCACAAAACTGTATATACAGACGGGTCTCGCGATTCCAGATTACCCGTGAACGAAATCACTGTGCGCAAAGCCGAGGGTCGATAATGCGACGCGTACTGAGTGAAATCCAGGAAAATAGTGACGGTCGTGCCGAGACCTTCGTGGTTCGAAGCTGTACTCGACGTCAGCGACGCTCGGCGTAGACAAAGCAAACTAGAGAGGAACCTGTCTGCCTGTACTGTCCCCTCCACGTCTTCTGAAAAGGGAGAGGGATGTGGAAGGAAAGGAGGGGGTTCCCTGGGTTCCATGGTGTGGGGAGGCATTCTAATTCAACACGCCACCCATGATGTTGGCTCGACGATGACAGCTCCCATCCCGGCTTTGATATTTCACCGCTTTTACAGACCTGCCCTCTCTGCCCTCGCCCTGGCGCACCCCACCATCTCCTGGAACCGTCCAGTTCCCCGCACCTCTGCAGCAACCACGATATTTTATACCGTGAAACCTGTCTGTCTCTCAGGGGCCGGCCCAGCTTAATAAGCAGCTTTCAAAATAGAAATGTAATGGGCCGACTGTAGGGATGGCGGGTGATTGATTGCTCGTCGAGGCGACTTACCGACTGCCACGAGCAACGAATGACAGCCACTTAAGCCCTGTTTGCCTACAATTTCATGAAAGTGTTTTAATTATCACTGACACGACCCTGCGTTAGAGTCGATTTAAGCATTATAAGAAATAAGAAAAATATCTTGGCCTCGAGTACTTCTTGGCAAGGCTATGACTTCCGGCTTTGTGTTTTTGAGATCGATGTTATCCGATCAGTCAGCGCTCGATCAGCTTTACTTAGAAAGAAGGCAACTTTAACCTTCACACGTTGCTTATTAATTGAGCTGTTGCGTGTGAAAGTGACGTAAATCACGCGTATGTTCCAACACTTGACAGGAGTGGAAGTTTTTCTGATTAGTTGAAAAATACTTAGCTGATACCTAATCAGAGGAAACTGCAATTAATGCAGTTGACTTCTTGGTTGACTTACTTAATTTTACACTTTGTGACATTTTATAAGTGAAAAGATGCATCAATTCAGTTAAATTTGTTCATTAAATAAGCATTAAAGATGCATCAATTCAGTTAAATTTGTTCATTAAGTAAGCGGCCAGAAGTGCATAAGCAGCTAAAGTGGGGTTTTTGTTATCCGTTTTCATTCAACGCATTTTTCATGTTTTTGAAATGATACAGCAAGATACAGATTCAGCAAAAATGCTGTATCTTGAAAATATAACATCTGTACCTTGAATAAGAACATCTAAAATCTAATTTCAGTATTAAAATTAGTTTACATCCACAATAAATGTCAGGGAGAGAAAAAATATTTACCTAGTCCCGTATTGAAGTAATTAACAAAATTAAAATGGACTTTTGCCCGCTTATGATCAGATTTTTCAAGTTTTAAACGTGGCGCAGAGGTCCAGCAAACTGAAAACCTGGTCAAAAGTCTAAAAATAAAAATTGAAAATGGATGTTTCTGACATTTTTTTAGGTGTAGTGGATCCTAGCATTGTTTAGACATTAGAATCATTGATTTAGGGCAGATGTTTCTTCTGACTCGGTTTTTCCTTTATGAATCAGATTAACTCCGAGCGCCGAATGTCACGCGTGTTTTGTGACAGAACGACATTTTTTTTTTAAGTACATAGTTTTCCAATGGATTGATCAATCTTCATCCTGCAAAATGGATTTTACTCCAAAAATTAAGTTTTATTGTAATAAATTGCCATATTTTTACAAAAATGATCATCTAGAACTGTAAAATTCGTATGGAACGAATGCATGTAGAATTTCCTTAATTGAGTTGCGTAAAATGCTTATAATGTGAGCCAAGTCAAAATTCTTGCTAGTTTCTTTTTTCATTTATGTTGTAAAATTTTTAATAGATAGTGTGTAGTAACATATTCGAAAATCAGTGACCCAAAAAACCCTCAAATACGGAATTTGGAAAAAATTGAAAGAGTTTTGTGACAAGTCATCCGCCATTTCAATTTTGTGAAATTTAATATCATATTAGTAATCGGCAACTCAAAAAAAACCTAACTACCGAATTCGAAACAATTTGAAAGAAGTTTTTAATAAGCCATCCGCCATTTTGAATCCGCCATTCTGTTTTTTGAAAATCTGACACTAATCAGCGACCCAAAAAACCCTAGTTTACAAAATAACAAGTATATAGGACACAAATTTCTGTTTATGACCAGCTTTTTGCTATTTTGGACCACTGTGCGTGGAAACAAAAAAATGAAAGTGTTTCGTATAAATATGACTACTGTGTATCATATTTAATCCCCTCAAATGATTTTTTGTTTTAAAATCTTCATTTTTGTAACTTCACTATAGTATAAAATACTGTCAAAACGAGGTTAATTTTTTATAAATCGTAAAATTTTTTGCATATTTTTAAGAAACAGTTCATAAGGTTCATAAATCTGCAATAAATTATAATGTTTAATAAAAGAAAATTTCTTTAGACCTCTGCAGTTTTGGTAAAGTACAATATTTAAAAAGTGGAAATTCTTTACCTAAAAATATTTTTTCCCAAATATAACAGTGACAGACGGATTCCTAAGCTCCTAAATATATTTTTTATATTTAAAAAATAAATAAATAGAATTTATCCTTATCTCAATTTTTTTACAGTCTCATCATGATATGAGAAGGTAAGTCCATTAAAATGGACTAATTCATTTTTGGCCGCTTACTCCTCAGATATGGAAAAAAATTTATAGTTATAGACGTTTTTTTAAATATAAACGCAAAAATACAGTTCCAATTATCCGATCTAGCTCAAAATCCTATCTGCACTGATCATCAATTGGACCTACAATTCGTCCAAATTTCGAAGGTCGTAGCTCATTTTCAAGATGTCGATAGTAGGAAGAAGTTACATACATACACACACACACACACAAGGACATTTTTAAAAAATGTCATTTTCGAGTTCCTGGGGTCGAATTATGTCTAAATGCATCAAAAAATTTGATTCGGAAATTTAGGTGAAAAAAAACCTTCTATGAGGAAGCAATTTTTGTAATTAAACAGTAAGAATATTTCAGACGCAGAAAAGTGTCAAAACTTGCCAATCTTTTTTCCACCAAATGAGAGAAACGAGAAGAAATGAAAGAGGAGGAGATTGTAGATGGAGATGCTGGGTATGCAAATCGGTTCGATACCATGGTGGTTATATAGCTGCAGGTTACCAACTTGGACGTTCGCCATATATTCTCGTAATTAAGTCGGCCATTCTTACCGAGAGTCGTGCGTATAAGTGTTCCAGTGAGGGTAGTATTACGATATAGTTGATTAAAATACGTTACAAACCAAGCCGCCTTATTGCTAGCAGAAATATCCTGGAAACCTCTTGCCCTCTGACGTCAGTTCCCTATTACCACTTACAAGGAACTAATTCCAAGATCTGAGAGCCGATCAGACTCACGGAAAGCTAAATGATACTAGGGTTAAATACAATTTTATTGAAGCTAATTAATACAAAAAGGTACAGGAAGTTTATTGAGGTTTATTGTGGTTCAAAATAAAACGAAAATACCAATTTAAGAGATCAAAAATAATTTTTGTAGTGGAGATAAATAATTTACATATTAGGAGTGGACATTCAATAAACGCAGAAAAATAAATTTTAAAATTATTTTTAAAATATGTAGAATGGAGATAAAATTTTTTTAAAATATTGTAAACATTTTTTTTTGCACTTTATTTGACTGTGCTTCCAGATTTTCGATTATATTTTTATTTAATTAACACTTTAAAAATGGGTTACCGAGTGGATAACGGTACATAATTACGGTAACCATAATTAATATGGTTACTAAGTGGGGTACGGTACATAATTTGCAGAAATTTTTTGAAGTTGCGAACAATAAACAAGTTTCTGCTTATACGAACACTTGCATAGGACTAAAATTAATGAGTTTTTGTTTTTCTTAGATTTTTTACAGTGATTCTTTCCAAATATGAGAGTTACCGAGTGGACATGAAACTTCAGGGACAGACTTTTAAACATTTACAAACATCTTCAAATCTAAAATATTTATCTCTATTATTAATTTTTATGTTTGGACGACTAAAAACCATTTGTAATCGAAAAATGAATTTTCTGAACAGTACCAAAGTCCGGGGCTTAAGGGATCAGTCTACTTGAAACGCTAAAAAAGGGCGATTTTTGGGACTTTTTTATAAGTATGCTATGAAAGATATTGTTATAAAACTTATTAGGTTTGATAAATAAAGTCTTAAAATACATAAAAAAATTTTTTTAATTTATTTTATTTAATTTTTGTGTACAAAAACTGCAACTGAACGTAACTCCTCGAAAAGTAGGTAGGTCGATGGTCCCCATGATAACTCGATAACGGCTTATCTGAAACAAAAAAAAAAAAGAGTTTCAGATTCAGTATGACTGTGGCTTCAGTATGACCTACGACCGTGTTAAAATTTTAATTTTTACACAATTTTTAATAAACAAATTGACCAGTAATTGAAACCATACGATCAACATCTGTTAACTTTAATTTTTACTATTTTCTTTTGCCAAAAACAGTAAAAAACCTCGTTTTTTTGTCCGCCATTTTGTTATTTATTTATAAATATTAATATACATGGGTCATACCAAAGTCACAGTAATAGTGAATCTAAAACTCTTTGTTTTTTTTTGTTTCAGATAAGCCGTTATCGAGTTATCATGGCGAGCATAGACCTACCGACTTTTCGAGGAGTTAGGTTCAGCTGCGGTTTTTGTACATAAAAATTGAATAAAATAAATAAATTTTTTTAATATATTTTAAGACTTTATTTATCAAACCTGACAAGTTTTATAACAATATCTTTCATAGAATGCTTATCAAAAATTCCCAAAAATCGCCTTTTTTTAGCGTCTAAAGTAGACTGATCCCTCAAAATTATATGATTATCATTGCATGGGATAACTCTTTGAGATATGTAAATTCCTAGTCGAATGAAATTTTTAGATTCTTTAACTTAATACAAATGTCTTGTATGAGTATCAATCATTTATAAAATTTTGCTGCCATTATTTCACAATTTTAGTTTTCGAATCTGTTTTTAGGGACAGGTTACCAAGTGGACATTTTGGGTATATTTTAATTTCCCATTTCTAAACAAAGGCACCTAAAATTTTGAAACTTTACCAAAAACTACTTCGGTGTAAGTTCTTTATCCCAGTGGTATTCAAAAAATATATTAAATAATGAAAATGTATAAAACTTTCTTGAATTTAACAACTTTTTGGCAACTTTATGTATAAATGTAAAAACCAAAATGTATAAATCTGTCTTGAATTCAACAACTTTTTGGCAACTTTAACTGTTTTTGACAGCTTTAACTGTTTTTGGCAACCTTAACTGTTTTAGAAAAAAGAACCTAAACAAAAAATTGAGGAAATGAAAACCAAATTTCCTTCAAATTGAACCTTCAATATTATCTTTCTGCAACTGTAAGTTCTCAACTGTTTAAGAAAAAACAAAATAGACCTAAAGAAAAAATTGAGGAAGGGAAACCAAATGGACCTCAAATTCTACCTTTAATTACCTTTTTGCAATTGTACATTCCTAATAGTTAAAAAAAAAAATTAGAAATTACAATCGACACACGAACTGAGGAATTTCAAAGATCTCTTCCTTCATGGTGCAATAAGCAATCCAATTGAATTTTCGTCACACAGAGTTTTGTAATTGGCCCATCCCTGGCAATTACATGCGAACGACCGCATTCCAGCCACGCGCCTTGCCTAGAAACACTGGCGTACGCATGTCGTTACACGGATGTCGACTTGCGGATATAGACATAGGTCACTTCTATCTTAGCCTCTTGAAAAAGCCACGTCCTGGTTCACATAAAGATTGCCATTAATGCTACAACTAAGTAAGTACTGCAATCATTAGCTGCTGCAACGATTCAAAGTTTAAAACCTCGTAAAACACTTTTTAAAATGTTTTATTACGTTACATTTGAATATTCATTGTTGCATATGGAAAATACAAACGTGATTAGTTTCCTTTATCAAGAAGCTTGTCTTCAAGGAATGATAGTTTTGCATTATGGAAAAGGATGACACCGGATCCGCACAGATGTTCGATAAGGAGGTACCGTTCGAGCTGCGACTCTTACCAGCTGAGGCTGATTACCTAATGACTTCTATCGCAATGAATTGCACCTTCGGTAATGTTTCTGATAACAGCCATTTAGATTCCAATGTGTAGTCCAAGATTTATCAAATTCCTTTCATCCAAAACTTGGATTCATTAGCAACTTTTCAAACTTAATCTTTTGACTAGCAAAATAAATAGATTTTGTGTAATCTTATCTACAGATGTTTAAACAATATTCTAAAAAAATAAAAACCAATAAAGTTTGCTCCAAAAAATATAATCACAGAATACTTAGTCACATATGAAGCCCATCTGATTCTACCAGAATACTTAGTCACATATGAAGCCTATCTGATTCTACCAGGCATAGTAGATGAATTCCAGGGTCAGATCGTTCACCTTTCACGAATCGACATTTCGATTGTTATCCAGACGCCGACTGTCAGTCAAAGAGAATCGAAAAGACTGGAATGATCAGCACAAAAAATAAGCCACGAGTGGAGAGATTGCCAATGGACATTTGTCCATGAAGGGGAAAAAAATCGGAGGATGAGTTCGTGCCTTTGCACTTTTGGAGGTAGCTACGCCATTGCGAGAGTTCTAGGAGCAACGAGAGCAACACGATCTCCGTTTGTGGAGGCTCGTAGCTCCGAGTGGAGGCGGTGGGAGCCGTCCGGTTCCATAGCGGCGGAGCGCGCGGCGAAAGAGAGAAGCAAAGAGTCCAATGGCAAAAAATAAGGATGCCATGAGAGTGGTGCAGCGGGTGGAGGGAGGGATGAGTGGTGAGAGGTGCCGGCGTCGAGAGAGAAAGAGTGAGAGGGGGTGAAAGACGAGAAGGGAACGAGAGAGAGGAGGAACGCGACACAATCACGTCTTGCACGCGCCGAGCCTCGAGCCACTTTCAGCCTCTGTTACACGAGGCTGATTTGATTCTTAAAACAAAAGAAAATTTTTTATCAGACCAGATATTCACATATCTCAAAGAATCATTTCATTGGTACTGTTTCGAGAATTCATTTCTCGATTATGAATGGTTTTTAGTCGCCCAAACAAAAGAAAATTCCTTACCAATTGGGAAATTTATCTCTCACACGTAATAAATGCGAAACCACTACAGAAATTATCAAAAATTGAGAAAATTATCTCACACACGTAATAAATACGAAACCACTACAGAAATTATCAAAAATTGGGAAAAGCGGATTGACCAAGTAACGCGCAAGCTCGAAAATCCGATCCAAACTATATTAAGTAAGAGGATACACCAACTATTAATCAACGAATACTAATGATATGAATTTCAGTTTCTTGGAACTGGAACTGTTTAAATTGCAGAATTTCTGAAAATTCCTGATGGTCTCGTGTGAAGATTTATAACTGCAGTCAACTATGAATTTGTTTTCCTCTGATTGGAGTTCTGGTCACGCTATCCGGATTTAGGTTCGTGTAACGTTAGCTCCCATCTCGATCGCCACTCGAGGCATACAGTGGTTTGACCCGAGGGTCCAGCGCCTCCGGGCCTTTCCGAAGTGTGGGAACCCTCTCTGTCTTGAATGCAACTTCCACAATCTACACTCTACAGCTAGCCTTTGAGCATCTTCATATGACCAAATATCAATTGGCCTACTCTTGAATCATCAAGGTGTCCAAGATGATGGATTGAAAAGAGATAGAATCAACACTTCTAATCGCTTCTATAAAGAAAAAACCTTTCAGCTGACCAGGCATTAGTAAGTCGCTATTTAATGCATCAGGATCTAGAATGATCAAAGGAAGCCATCTGATGTGTTGATCATCTGAGTAAGAATCTGGTTGGATTCTTCACATCATGAACGAATCAAGAAAGAGATGAACATGAACATTCGAAAGATCGGTATGTAGAGTTCAAGGAGATCGAAGTACCTTCGATTAGTGAAGGTGGTATGAATCCGTCCTGCTTTCGGAGTGCAGACAAGATGATATTTTTTAACAACTGCTGAGAACGGTCTTGAAGTGAAGGCAGAGTTCAAGGTGGATCACTCGACATTTAACGATTCTCAACCGCCTCGAACGTCGACTGTCGATTCGCGTGTCAGGACCGTCTACGTGCGTGCACTTGCAACAGAGTTCGAAATCATGACGGGTTCAAGGTGCAGACGACTGGTGCCGCGTTTGCTCGCGTGTCTTTCTCGAAGGGGAGTCCAGCCTTATGTATTAAGGCTGTATCTACATATTGCTGAAACACTGTCATCAATAGTCGATTTTAATGAGGTGACTAATATCTTAGCCGGCTAAATTGCCACTTGATCAGGAATAATATTTGCAAGAAATTAAGAAAAAGCAATTCCAAAAAAGTTGTTTAACTGATGCGGAAGATCAAACTTTGGACCAACAAGAGGATGACGAAAGTTTGAAAGAAGGAGACTTTTGTGTAGACCTTGAACCATCGAAGGATCATGATCTTCGATCTGATTGTTACAGGTGATCCGGTTTTAATCCCACCAGCAAAAGGTTACAATTACGATCACAATGGCGGACACCCCCAGGGTCTTTCTGCGACCTAAGTACAGGCTGCGATCACTCCTTCGTTCGCAGATCGTTGCATTCTCCTCGATCCCATCGTTTATGATTACGTACCACTCGAGATTTGCCCCAGGAATCGAGTTCACGTTCGTTCTTTCCTCATGGTAGGAGGAAAGAATTTCCCTTCCTCTTTCCTCTTTCCTTGCACGAAAAACGAAGAAAATCGTTCGCGATCAAAAGAAAATTTCTAACCTGATGAATATGAAACAATTAGCTTTATGGTCTGCTTCTTTATCTCCACAAATAACCCCTGAGTCTTGATTTAAAATATTTTGATTCTTTTATTTTTGTTTGGACCACTGTGAAGCAGGAAAATAATCAGGATCAACTTGTTTTTAAAATTGGCTTCTTGGGGATTAGCGATCTTGTCTTCCTGATGACCAAGAATTCCTACGAACGAGGTTCAGTGCCAAGTCAACTGCAATGTCATGGTCGATTAGCTTAGTCAGTTTGGTCAAAGCAGTAGCTACTGACTTCGGTCGACTTTCGAGTCATTTTTGATAGTATCTTTTCATCTTGACATTCTAAAGGGGGCCTCAAAAACAGACTCAACCACTCTGGGATGAAGACAAGATCAAGATAATATAATACCATATCTATTGTACCATATCTATATCACCGCATATCTATAAGAAATTTAATTCCCTCAGATAAAATGGCGAAAGAAAACATAATTATCTGATAATGTTATACTGTCTCAGTAAAGCGTAACTATTACATTATTTCGTGGAACGCTCCTGCTTTCTTTCGTGCTTCTGGACTCTTTGCTTTGTTTAAACTTTCGTGGGAGACTTTCGAACCAGGAAAAGGGATCAGGCAAGTTTGAATAGTCTCGAGTCACGCTTTCGAGAGCGCCAAAGAAGCGATCGTATTCGCAGACAGTTGGCACTCCATCGCTTGCGGAAGACTGTTTTCTTTTTCAGGATCTTCATTCTTGCCAGTATCTGACCACGCCTGGAGCTTCGCCACAAAAACCAGGCGCTGTCCCTCGTTCAAGCAGGAATCGCTCTCTCATGCCCGAAGCAAAGCGTTGTATACCGATCTAACTCGACGACTTGGAAATTCCACGTCATGAACCTGGACACGAGAGACGAGTGTCACACTAGTCTTCAATCAAGCCTTCTTATTAGAAAAAAAAACCTTTCCTGAGTCAGCTGCATAGAATCAATTGAACCCCTGGATCGTAGAAGGGAATATATAATTATTTCTTCGCTTCGAGGTGGCCCCTGAGCATTGTTGAAAAATGTTTTCATTTTAATCTGTTAAACTAATTTTAATTTGTTAAATTCTTATCGCAAATTTGATTGCGCGTCTTTTTTAGCTTTTGAAAAAAGTTGTGGCTTTTCACTTTTTCGAAATAATGGAAAAAAACACAATTTTTGCAAAATTAAAAAATTCCGTCCTTTTTCACTTTAGCTCACTCTAAATCACAAAATATTTGAAATTTTTTCTTAATATTTGGAGGAATTATGTTTCAAACTGTTCTGAATTTGTTAGAGTAATTCAAATTTATTTTATTTTTTAGTAAAAAAGGTCGTTAATTTTTTTCTGAGTAATAGGACATATACACGGAGAAAAATGGAATGTCAAACTGTCACTCTGGAGGGCAGTCCTATAGTTGAACTTCAAATATATTCAGCCTAACTATCTAGAGTGTCAAACCGATTATCTACATGTTCAACTTATATATCCAGATATTAAGGAATATATAGAGGGAATATTTAGATATTCAAGTTGACTATCTTAGAGGGCTATCCCATAGTTAAACCTACAGAGTGTCAGTTTGATACTCCATATCAATATTTTCAGTCGCTCAATCTATCGACGTAACTTTAAGCAATCAAAAATTTCCAACGGATGAAATGGGTGCCAAAATCCGTAAAAATTTTCTGTAAAGTTTCACGATAATTGCAGTAGCTGTTAATTAATTGTGTTATTTTCTGGCGCAGCGCCGCGAATACAGAACTTAGCGGCGGCTTTGAGGTAGGTACGCATGGCCACCTTTCCTGAAGGTCTCCACTTTGAAAAGTACAATTTTTCTAAATGAATTTGTTTGAATTGAGTGATTCTTAGTTATAATAATAATAATCATCCAAATTTGTATAAAAATTAATTAATTTTAATCACATTTGCATTAAATTGCATTTTACATTGCGAACTGTTATATTACGTACACATGAACATTGATTAATAACACTATGATCTATAAATTAATAGGATAATAAATAATTGTATTAACATGTTTGCAAATTTAAAGTACTTTTAACTAAATTGCACTGAATAATCTATAGATTAATTATGATAAGGATGCAATATTCAATGCAATTTAGTTAAAAGTACTTTAAATTTGCAAACACGTTAATACAATTATTTATAATCCTATTTATTTATTGATCATAGTGTTAATAATCATTAATGTTCACAAGTACATAATATATCAGTTCGTAATGTAAAATGCAATTTAACGCAAATGTGATTAAAATGAATTAACTTTTATACAAATTTGGATGATAATTATTGTTAATGTAACTAATAATCACTCAGTTTAAACAAATTCATGTAGAAAAATTATACTTTTCAAAGTGGAGACCTTCAGGAAAGGTGGTCGTGCGTACCTACCTCATAGCGCCGCTGAGTTCTGTATTCACGGCGCTGCGCCAGAAAATAACAATTAATTAACAGCTAGTGCAATTGAGGGCTCGGAAAGCAGAACCGAACGAGCGCTCGTTCGGTTCTGCTTTCGGAGCCCTCATTTGACGTGAAACTTTACAGAAAATTTTTTACGGATTCTTTCTAAAAACTGAAAATTTATCGTCACAAATCATCACAGAATCTGCACGGAAAAAAAGGTCTAGTTAGAGTTACTACGCTCGGCCTAGTTGCGAACTAATAGTGTGCCGAACTAAGAATTCAGTACGG
>JBAGKK010000038.1:722172-736635 GCA_037177015.1 Euceroptres primus
AAATTTTCATTTTGTAATCGAAATAAATGATTTTTTAAATGAAAAAAACGCTACGAACTTATGCACACACCCAATATATTATTCAAGAGTTCAAGTAAGAGTGTGGGTAAGAACGTTTGAGGATAAAGTGGAACAAGTCGAAATGAAGGAAGTAATTGGTAAAGGTTATTTATTTTCACGAATAGCTCTCGGTATGATATCTTCGGTGAAGAAATCGAACAGGTTTGGATTCTTAATGATCTTGGAGTTGGAGTCTTTGAGGTTGCGGAAATTAAGAACCCGGCTTTCAATTAGCCCAGTCGAAACGATCGGTTGGCTGGCACCCGATAAACTAACGAGGAGCTGGGCCCCCACACGAACGGTGTCTGAGGAAACCCACACTTTCTTGTAAGGTGAATTATGCTCTCCATGGTCTATAACTTACGCACACTGAATTAATGCCTGGCTTGTATAATCTTACCTCCCGGCAGGGCCTGCCTTGCTAATGAGTAGGTGTTTGTTGGACATCCTGACACGTTTTACGACTCACCAAATTACCTCCATACCTGCTCAATAGATAAAGCTACATGCAACATAGCTACGGCAGCCGCCGAAGCCGCCAGCAAAGATTGGCCTCGTTGTGATTTACTACGGTCCACCCGTACGATTTTATCCGTACAGCATCGAAGAGGGTGTATCGCTCGCTCGTTACTCTTTTGCCCTTGTCGACCGGGATCGTCTCGTCGATCTGGCGAGGATTAAAAATTACGATCGATGCTGATTTAGAGTCGAGTTGGACTCGAGTCGTGAAAATCCCTCGTGTATATCAATGCCGACTCGACGTGTCTCATTGATCTTCCTTTATGCGTTTTCCGATGCCACGGCATGGCACTAATTTATCTCGGATGTTATCGCCAAGCGCGCATCCCAGGTCCTGCTGCGACTGCGAGAATCTATGGAATTAAACGGGAGACAAAAAAAACGGGTTCCCAGTGCTGAAAACGGTAATATCCGGAAATTATGGCACTCCTCGCTTGATAGCACCAATCCACAAATCTCTTCGCATATCTGATGTAATTTATCTTATGGCTTTCAAAAATTTATATTCAAGAAGAAGGTGAATTATACAATAACATCTTATTCTAACTTTTAGGTCAGTAATTCTTAATAAAACTGTTGGAGTGTAAGTTGAAGTTGGGTTTCTGAAAACTATTTAGTATTTTCTTCGGAGGCAAGATCCTTATACCAGAATTCGCCGAAGGAGGGTCGTTGGTACAGCGTTAATGTCGGATACGCTATTTCGGTTCGCGCCATATTCGTTCGTAAAAGTCGCCTTAAGGCGTGCGCATCCATCCTAATTAACAACCATCTGATACCAAACGAGGAGAGTATAATCTGCTCGTTACCAACACGAAGGGCCCCGCAGGCAACACTCCATGGCTTCAACTCTGAACACAAAACCAGGTTCGTATTTTGGTTCACTTGCAATCACAAATGGCATTCACAAAATTAACAGTCTTTAGAATAATCAGTATTAAAAGAATATCAGAATAATTAGAATGAATTATAAACAATTTAGGGTATTTTATACAGGACTATACCGCTGCCGATTTTTCTTACTTGATGAGGCGCCGCCGCACAGTGCCATAAAAGTAAATTTTTTGTTTCGAAATACGATGTAGCTTAGAAATATTAACTGATTTGAATATTCCTTTCTTTTTTTAAAGAAAGGTAATCAAATTCCTGAGAGAAATTTCAAGACCGATTTTGGAAAATGGTCTACATTTTTTTAAATAAACAAATATATCCAAAATAATGACTATTTTTCAGATTATTCTGCCTCATTTTACAACCAATTTGGTTCTTAATAATACCCTGATGGAGAAAATTTGAGTTCGAATAATTATTATGAAAAAATTTCATAAACAAATGCAATATTTTGGTGTTTTTTTGGCAAAAAGATCGTTTTCTTCAATTTTATTACTTGTAATTGGCTAATACAAGGCAATTTGAATATTAGGCATGGTTAGACAATGAATTTTATAATTGTCATAAACAAATTTTATGAACAAATGCAAAATGGGAACATTTTTTATCTTAAAAAATAGTTTTTTCTAAAGTTGGTTTGCTTAATTAGATACATTATGATAATCTAAGCACCAATTATATTTAATTCATAAACACTATTATTATAAACAAAAACGAATGCAGTATTCGGGCCTTTATTCAACCGAAAATTCGGGTTTTCTTTCAAATTTAAAACATGTGATTTTAATTAATCAGCTTATGTTGAAGCTTATATTGAACGCGGAATACAATGAGCCAATAAATGTTATGACTTTAATAAACAAAATTTATGAACAACTGCAAAATATAGTTTCATCAAAACATTTTTGAACACCAACAACTTTACGCGGTTTCCTTAACATATTATCTCATCTTTCTGAACCAAATATTCCTGATTATTTTTGTTCTAAACTAAAATTCCGCATTCGTTCATAAATTTGTTTATAATAATGTTGCAGTTTATGAAATATACATAAGTATTACCATAATGTACCTAAATAAGCACACCAACATTGAAAAAAACTTCTTTTGGTCTCAAAAATATCCCAATTTTGCATTTATTTATAAAATTTGTTTATAATAATCATAAAATTTATTAACCGACCAAGCCTAGTATTCATATTATCTTATTTTAGCCAATTAGTAGTGCAAACATTGAAAAAAAGAGCTTCCTCTTCAAAAAACTCCAAAATTTGGCATTTGTGTATGAAATTTGTTCATATTATTAAAAACAATTATTTGAATACATTTTTTCCATTATAATATTATTATGAAACAAATTGCTTCGAAAATAAGGGAGAATTATCTGAAAATAATGCAAATTGTAGAAAATCAACTTTTAACAAATAAATTGTTTGTAAAAAATTTTTGTGTTGAATGTACAATATTGAATTATCTTCAGCTAATGTTGCTCTATTAAATTCAGTCAATTGCAAATTTTTTCTCTATTTTCAAGCAGCTAGAAGTTCGAATCGAAAAATAGCCATTTTATGGATGTATTTTTTTATTAAAAAAAAAAATTGTAGACCTTTTTCCAAAATCGACCTGAATATTTCTCTCAAAAATTTGATTACCTTTGTTTTTTAAAAAATGAAATATTCAAATCTGATAATATTTTTAAGTTAAATCGTATTTTAAACAAAAAAATGTTAAATTTTCACCGTTCACAATTTTCAGCGGCGTAACTATTTCAAAACTAATAGAGACCAAAATCATTGAGAAAAGTGTTTATTACTGGTTAACTTGAGCTGTGACATGTTGGAACTGACTGAATAAGTCATTGCATGTTTTTATTATCAGATTAAGTTATTAATTAGTGATTCTTAATTGTATGATCATTATTAATATTTGGCACTGAAGAGGGCCCCTACCTGGGCCGAAACGTTTGCCGATCCTTAAAGTTCATTTTACAACTAAGTAAAGTTCATTTTACAACTAAGTAAAGTTCATTTTACAACTAAGTCTATTTTAAGAAATATACCCCATAGCCAATGGGTTATTCACGTTTAATATCTTGGATTATAAGGGTCTGTTATTAACCGATAACATCTGGGATTTAAAATTTTAACATCTCAGATTATAGGAACAAAAATATATTTTGATATTAACCAGTAACATCTAGGATTTGAAATTTTAACTTTTAATTTTAGTTTTAATAAGGAATAGAATATTGTGGTATTAATCAGTAATATATTGAAAACCTCACTATACCGAGGAATTCGTGACCGCAGATCACCTCACCTTTCCCTGTGAGGACACAATAAATCATTGAACAACTAACATTTCTTTCAATTGTATTAACTTCTATTTCTCTAATAATTTCAAATGGTCAAACATCAAAACATTTCTTAGATAAAATTCATTACTTCCATTAATAATAATAATTACTTTCTAGGTAACAGGATTTACTTATACAACAGCTGCTAAAAAAAATAAAACAATTAAAAAAAGAAAAATTGAAAATGAAAACAACGTTTAGCAAAGCCCATCGAAATTACACAAAACAATTTAAGACTTTAATCAGAACTATCATTAAGCCGCATATTTACCCTCCAAGACAAACAAATATTTTTAATTCAAATTAATTTTCACGAAAATATAAATTTACTTATTTCGTTGAACATTGATGATATACACTCTATAAAGTAAGATCAACATAAATTCAACTTTTCGCCAAGACCAAATATGCAACTCAAGAAGTTCAATAACATTCATTTCTCATTATGCGTTTTATCACAAAATGATTAGAACAAGTCTTTTATAAACTTTATTTGGCTTCTGTATAACATATTACGAAATACGTATTATATTAAGCATTAATTATATTTACTCCTTTCCTATTTTCAATATTATTCTGATGTTGAAAATATATTGATTATAATAAAAAAAAGTTTTTGCCTCGCTTAACATTTATAGACAAAAATAACATTATTAAAAGTTTTAAGATTATTTAGAATTATATTTTAAAAACTCTTAGAGGCAGAAATTGACACAGGCGCGCGCTGCAAGCGCGCGCATGACAATCTAGTTAAAGAAAAAGTTCGAGGTGTTGTGCAATAATATCTAGAAGTTTTGGGGTAATCGGGTAACATATTTAATATCCAGTCTTCTCCATGATCCCTCTAAGTGGTTTCTATAAAAAATAATTAATTTTTAAACAAAACAATGTAACTTTTTCCCACTGTGCGACGCACACCTCTAGTATTTTAAAGTCACAGAGGATCAGATCCTGACATCCGAACAAAGTGAAACTCCCTATCAACAGTCGACTATCAAGGACGATCCAAACCACCCCACATGTCGTAATAATTCGTAATGGTGACGACAGAGACTCACGCATCGCTGCTGGTGATAGAGGCAGCCAGTTCCGCTTTATGATCCCATAAATATCTCAATAGGATCTTAAATTACCTCGTCCCCGAGGCCGAGAGTCTGCCGAGGTACCGGGTTACGACTTATACGTTTTATCCGCTCGAGTTTTCGGTGGAGACGTTAGTGTTATTTATGAGCTCGTTTATCAAGGTGGCACCCCTTTCCCCTTGCAGACTATCCGCCACGGCGAAGCCAATCCCGAGATATATCGTTCGATACGAATCCGGCACGGAGAGAGGCCACGAAGTGAGCAGCGCCGATGATCCTTCTTCTTTTCGCCCGGGGGGCCCTAGGTTCCCATAGTGATAAATGCCCGTAAAGAATCGTGCGATAGCGGCAATTAGTGGCTCCTCGTTTGTCTCCTTGTCTTCTGTGCGAGTCGACTGGTCCGCGTGGCTCTTCCCAACACAGGACGCCTCTTCTGATCCATACGGATCGCTCAATAACTTCCAAGGCGCACATTAGCTTCCGATATTCGCCTTCTGCTTTCCTCCCTCAATCCTCATTCTTTTTTTTCAAATTTATAGATCCTTCCTTTATAAAAAAGTGATCCTGATCTAGAATCCAATGTTAGTAGCCATATGAACACGGAGAAAAAAAGGTCTAGTTAGAGTTACTACGCTCGGCCTAGTTGCGAACTAATAGTATGCCGAACTAAGCATTCTGTACGGAAAACCAATATACACAGTGTGAGCAACTAAGTGGAGTAGTGCGAGACGCTAAGCTAGGCAGTTATGTGAAGCTGGTAAATTTTACTACGCTGGGTAGTGTTCCAAGGCTAGTAGAACTAACTACGCTGATAGTCAGATTTACTATACCACTGTGTGCCGACATTAACACTAGAGCGCTGCAATCATATCTCTTCCCCCGTACTCCTATAGTCAGAATCATGCTAATGAATTTCTGTTAGTAGCGTCGGTGCAGAGTTGTGTTTAGGGAAGCGCTTGTGTGGACCTCAAAAAAGTGACAATATTTCTGTTATCATATAATGATGTCCCGAAACTGCTTCGGTCGTAGAATCTTGATGACTATGTGGAAACATTCATAGGTAAGTCCCATCTGTAGTATGAATGCTAACATTTTAAATGTGCTGGGGACCTGTGCTGACGCTAACTTTTATTAACTTTTATTATCTCTTATTATTAAACTATAATTTCCATATTTACGTCAAACTTCAACTACAGTACACTCTTATTAAAGGTGCAAATACGTAAAATAGGCTATCAATTCAGTCGATTTTTGGAGTTTCCTTAAAAAACCAACTGTAAACTTTGTTCGACCGTTGTTTTAATAACGTAGTTATTTCAATTAGAAACATTTATTATTGACCGTGTGGCCAAATAAATGTTTCTAATTGAAATAACTACGTTAGTAAAATAGGCTGTGACGACAGCACGGAGCCGTAAACGGTTCTCTGTTTCGCTCTCAGAACAAATGAACAAGAGACAGAACACTTTTATTACAGTTACATCATCATTATGTACGCTATTTTTTATCTTGTTATCATTATACTTTTCATTATAATTCTACTATCACTGTATTAATGATTGCTGAAAATAAAATTATTATTTATAATACGTATTAATATATGATTATAACAACAACCACTCAACTTAGTAAATTATACGAGAGGGAATCAATGATTTTCCATACTTGTAATCGATTCAGAATCAATGGCTCGTCAAAAGATTTTTCAGAAACGAGGAGGAATCAATGATTTTCCATACTTGTAATCGATTAAGAATCAATGGCTCGTCAAAAGATTTTTCAGAAACATGTGGGGAGCTGAACTCAGGCGGAATCAACAGGAATCAATCGTACTGATGCAGCTCAATACGCGCAACTGTCAGAATGATCCCTGCTCACGTAAAATCGATTTTTGAGTAAACAGCCCCTCGAAATTATACGACATGGAGTAGTAAAAGATAGAAGGCAGCGTAGTAAAGCGCACTTATACACTTATTTTAAGAGACTACTACGCGTAGTAAACCCTACTAGGTAGCGTAGTAAAAATGTCAGAGTGATGTGGTAAGGTTTGCAGGTCAGCCTAGTAACGTTTACTATTCTCTGGTCTTATTAGTCGATTTGGTATTTCTAACTAGTCAGTTAGTTTGACCATATTTTACTACACCAAATAGTTATATTAACTAGATTTTTAGTAGCTCTAATTTTTTTTCTCTGTATATTTTTCATTATAATTCTACTATCACTGTATTAATAATTGTTGAAAATAAAATTATTATTTATAAGACGTATTAATGTATGATTATAATAACAACCACTCAACTTAGTAAATTATACATGGCGTAGTAAATGATAGAAAGGAGCGTAGTAAAGCGCAATTATCCACTTATTTTAAGAGTCTACTACGGCTACGCGTAGTAAGCCTTGATAGGTAGTGTAGAAAACCCTACTAAATAGCGTAGTAAAAATGTCAGAGTGATGTAGTCAGATTGACAGGTCAGCCTAGTAACTTTTACTAGTCGGTCTTACTATCCGGCTTGGTATTTCTAACTCGTCAGCTAGTTTGACAATATTTTTCTACGCCAAATAGTTACATTAACTGAATTTTCAGTAGCTTTAACTAGATTTTTTTCTCCGTGAAAGGAACTTAATCTTGTAAACTCTCCTTAAAAGTCGCCATCTAAAAGAATCTAATATTTTTTACCATTTCTTCACTGCTTTAAACTTGCTGTGTTTAGAGTGAAACCAAGGATCAGTTTGTTTCTCTATTCAAACAGAATGTGAATTACGCCCGGACGTAATCATGCAAGGTTTACATTTTGCTTCCCTACTCCCTTCAACTGCTCCTTACAACAGTTGATACACGGTTTGTCCTCAAAGCATCAAACCTCGCGTCTGGCTCTAACATAAACTGTGAACCATCCCACGACGAAATAATGGAACAACGGACAGAAATGACGAGGGAGTAGAGTCGCCACAGACAAAGATAAATAAATGAAGGAAACGTCGCTCCCCCACAAAGAGAAGCAATATCCTTCCCTTTAGCTCGTGAAACAGCTAACAGCGGCTGCTGTAGTAAACAAGTCGCTTTTCTGCAGAAACATGGTGTGCTCCCAGTCTTTTCTCTTTTATCCTTTCGACCTGCATCCCGTTCCCAGTATTCCTTGCCTTCTTTCCTCGTTCCAAGCTCTTTTGCCACCGGTCACCCTCTCGCACCTCAGACCATTTTCTCTTATTCTCCAAGGCTACACCACTCTGCTTTTCTTTACTACCGGTGTTTACAGTGGGCCACTTAATTCACTTTACACTTGCACCCAACAATTTTCTCTCTGCTGTCTCCTACCAAAGTTACAAGTTAAACTACCAACACACACCATCAGTCGCCTAAGTTAGGAAGATACTTAATCATATGTCGTAATTTATTCATCTTTTGAGGATATCAAACCATCTTTTACTCAAAACAATCAGTGAATTTAGATTCCAGATGGCTTCTGATGTTCTGAAGGATAATGAAGAAGAGATTAACACTATCTGTGTGATTAACCTGATTTGCTCGTTTGCTATCTAAATGTCTAATGGGGACGTAGATCAACCTAGGAATGATGCGAACACATGTCTAAGTAGAACCTAGTGAGATGAACTCGTGTTGTCTGAATGATGAATGAAGGTGATCACTCATGGGTCGAGACAGACAGAGAAACCTTGCCTTACCCACATCTATATGACCAACCATCTATCTTCTAAGCGATTATTATTAATCACTTAACCACTCTGATTTTTTTGGAGCATTGTAATTTTAAACTTGTAAAAATTGTAAAAAGTCGCCCTCTAAAAGAATCTAATATTTTGTACCATTTTTTCATCATACCATATTCACATAATCAGTTCAAGATTACTAACTAAAATTTACAATTTATGTTTTTGCTATAATCATGTTTTTAAAGTCGTGAGCAATTTGATTAAATGAATTTTTTTCCTACATGAAGGATGAAGATTGAAGAAAAAATAGCCGAGAAAGCATTTTCTCTTTCTCTTCTCGGAAAAACGAAAAGTCAGAGGAAGGTATAAGGTTCCCAAGCTTTATCGAGATGGTGGATTCCAACGTGGGGTTGAAGCGAGGGCGAGAGACGAGTGATTTAGTGGGGTGGCCACTCGACGACTGACCACGATAACCTGCCTGTCCGCAGAACAACCCCATTTGTCCGACGTCTTCCGTTACAAAACTGCTCGTGCCCTCTGAACGCGTGTCCTTTTGAATAATGATCTCCCTTCATCAACTGATGCCGTCTAACAGTTAATGTCAGATACTGCAGCAGTGTAACACATGGAAGAAGACACGAATAATATCAACTGCTTTTGGATCAATATTTGATCTTCTCCATATCATTCCACACTGAAAAAATGGCTAGTTGCGCCAACTACTTACTTTGTAAGATATGCTATTGCTATTTAATTATTTGGGACAACCATTTTATTAATTGTTCCTACTAATTGAATAGTCACTACAACTAATACAGTGATTGTCTCAACTAATAGAATAACAGTATCCACTAATAAAATAGCAGTTAGCAGTACCACATCCTACAAACTTGTGTTATTTAATAATCAGAGGTGGAAACTTGAGTTTAGTAACACTGCAAAAATAAACAATCCACAAAGAAAGTTAATCTGAATTCTTGGACACCAGAATACTGATAAACCTTAACTGACTGAAAAATACGGCCTGTAGTGGCTGAACGAGATGGAACAAGGTAAGGTGAAGCGGAACAGGACGGAATGGAGCAGAAGAAGAGAACGAAACGAAGCAGCGGCGAAGCGAGGTGGGCCGTGGATTTATATCCTGGGCAGCCACTTTGAGCCATCAGCGGTTCGTTTGAAGTGCACCGCAGCCTCGCAGACGTTATAAAGACAAACTATGCCCACGGCGAAGTCATTCCCCACCACTTTATGCCATAATTCTTCGCCGATCTTGGCGGGCTCTCTCTCGTTTCCACTCGCAACTGAGAGCAAACTTGGATCTACGAACCTCTCTCGCTCCCTTTACGGTTACTGCCCGCGGATAATAAAGATGGTCTGCTTATGTACAGTACAACGGCTACGGGGGGCGGAGTCAGTTGCCCTCCGTGGGCAGGACTAACGCAAATGACTCTTCCATGCAAGATGGCGTAGTCTGCCAGTGCCCGCGAGGTGCTTTTATATTTAGTGCCTGCACTGCTGAATGCGTGCGTGCTCTATTAGGCGTCGAGCACTTTCAGCAACGAGTGTGAAGGGACTTGAAGAATCGATCTGATATTTCTTTGATGAAAGATTACAATTGAAATATTTTCGGACTATGGTGTCCTTAAATTAGTAACAATCTTCGTAATAATATTTATTATTTAGTTGATGGGTAGGGATCGAGAAATAGAATGACAAAAAATTGCTAAAGATTGCTAAAGATTGCATGATATTGCACGGTAATGCACGAGATTACATGGGATTGCCCGAGATTGCATAGAAATTACAAAGGATTGCGTTATATTGCTTAGACATTACATGGGATTGCACAGAGATTGCATGGAATTGCACAGAAATTGTCTGGGATTACATGAGATTGCACGGGATTGCATGCAGTTTTCAAAATTGCATGGGATTGCATGGGAAGGTATAAGATTGCATAGAGATTGAGTGGAATTGCACAGAGATTGCAAGGGATTGAACGATATTGCAAAAGATTGAGTTAGATTGCAAAAAAATTGCATGAGATTAATTAAGATTGTATATAGAAATTGCATGGGATTTCAAGATATTGCATGAAATTGAATAAGATTGCACAGAGTTTGCATGAAATTGAAAAAGATTGCACAGAAATTGACTGATGGGATTGTAAGAGATTGTATACAGATTCCAAGATTACATGGGATTGCCCGGAATTTCAATATTTTAAGGGATCATATGAGTTTGCTTAGAAATTGCATAGGATTGAACAGAAATTACATGGGACTGAACGGGATTGCACGACATTGCATAGAGATTGAATGGAATGGAAAGAGATCTCAAAGAGATTGCATGGGATTGAATGATATTGCAAAGGATCATGTTAGATTGCAAAAGAGATTGCATGGGATTGCACGAGATTGCATGAGATTGCATACAGATTGCATGGGATCGCACAGGATTACATAAAGACTGAATAGGATTGCACAGAGATTGCATGGAATTGAATGATATTGCACAATATTGTGTTGGATTGTAAAGAAATTGCATGAGATTGTACGAGATTGCATAAGATTGAATAAGATTGTATAGAGATTGCTTGGGATTGAATAAGATTGCATGAGATTGCTCAGGGATTGACTGGGATTGCATTTTAATGTATACAGATTGCTCGGGATTGCATACAGATTAACAACTGACATGGAATTGCACGGGATTGCATAAGATTGCATAGAGATTGCTCGGGATTGCATATAGATTAAAAACTGATATGGAATTTCACGGGATTTCATAAGATTGCATAGAGATTGAATGGGATTGATCGACATTGCAAATTATTGCGTTAAATTGCTAAGAGATTGCATGTGATTACACAGAGATGGCAAGGAATTGCACAGAGATTGCTTAGGATTGCATGAGATTGCACAGAATTGCATACAGATTGCAAAATTCCATGTGATTACAAGAGATGGCGAAGGCTTGCAAACAGATTTTTAAAAATTTCATGAGATTGCACGCAATGGTATAATATTGCATAGAGATTGAATGGGATTACACAGAGATTGCATGGGATTAAACGATATTGCAAAATATTGCGTGATTGCATTGATGAGATTGCACGAGATTGCATGAGATTGCACGGAATGGCATAATATTGCATAGAGATTGAATAGAATTACACAGAGATTGCTTAGGATTAAACGATATTGCAAAAGATTGCGTTAGATTACAAAGAGATTTCATGAGATTGATTAAAATTGCATAGAGATTGGATTAAATTAAATAAGATTTCACAGAGATGGTATGAAATTACAGAGGGATTGCATGGGATTGCATAGAGGTTGCACAAAGATTGCAAGATTGCATGGAATTGTATGAGATTTCAAAAGATTGCACAAAATTGCATACGTCATATGTAAAACTGATGAGATTCGACAAATTCTGGATAATATTGTAATTTTCACCAATTCAATTTATTTCTTCTCCATTTATTTCACTTTTATTTTAATTTTCATTATATAAATAAACAAATAAATATATATAATATAAAATATATATATATATATATAAAATATATATTAAATATATATTTCTTTATTAAATCTTAAAATATAAGAAGGTCGACATTTGGTCGACATTTCGACGCCACTTTGTGTCTTTTTTAAGTCTAAAATACAAAGAAAAAAAATAAATTATTTTTTGTTTGTTAAATATATAAATACACACGTGTCGGTGCAAAATTAAGCACCACAATTGAAAAAAACTAAACTATAGTAACTGTATAATGAAAACAGTGTAGTGAATGTATAATAACACTGTAGTAATAAGATTTCAAAAAATAATAACAAAATTAAATCACAAATAAAATTTGAAATAAATGGTAACAAAATTGAATCATAAATAAAATTAGAAATAACCATTTTTAGTACCTGATAACGTAGAATTAATAATTTGGCGTGAGATCGTTTATGTACACACTGTTATCATTATACAGTTACTATAGTTTAGTTTTTTTTCAATTGTGGTGTTTATTTTGCTTCAACAGGTGTGTATTTATGTATTTAATACACAGAAAATAACTTATTTCTTTTCTTTGTATTTTAGACTTAAAAAAGACACAAGGTAGTGTCGAAACGTTGACGAAATATTTTAAGATTCAATAAATAAAGTTTTCTTAATATTTGAAAACTGAACAAATGACCAAAATAAATTTCTCTTCAATGAGATATTTTTAACAAAAAATTTACTTGATCCAAATAACTGTTTCTTCAGTAGTGAACCAATTTTTACTAAAAGAGCTTGCCTATCCCAGTTTTTTTCTAAATACGTTTTGGGGATACCTCACGAGTATTTTAAGCCGTAAAGGAAAAATATCGTTGGGCCCCTTTTGAAGTAATCTTAATTTTTCATTTATTTTGGACTGTTATTAAGTATATTTTCATGAAAGTTACTTAAAAGTGTAGGTTTATTGGTTTCAACTCTTTAGTTTGGCATCCGAAAAAAGCCTCTAAAAGTTCAAGATCTTGCGACATTCGGAACGCTTTAAAAATTTTTAAAATAGGTACACAAAATCAGTTTCTTGAAAATGCTTTTCTTTAATACATTCTACGGCTTAGTAGTCTTCACAAGAATTAAAGTGCATAAAATTCCTTGTAAAACTGAAAAAAATGGAACGTTTTATCTCCAACAGTCTTGGAGATATTGCCGCCAGAAGTGATTTTTTAGTGAAAAATTGTTCTAGAAAATGGTTTAAGTTTAGTTTATGTAAAATATCTCATGCACTGTTCGTCCTTAGTGAAAACTGTCCTAACATGAGTTAAAGTATACTCAAGTTTCTTTATATCTAAATAAAAATCAATGCTCTACCTTTGATAAGTCGAAAGTTATGGTTTCCTGAAAATGACCCTTTTGTATTGAAGTTTATAAGACATTAAGGTCTTCGAAAATAACCTCTGGCTGTTTAATCCCAGGTGAAAATATGTTCTTATAAGGTTGAAAGTATTTCCATTTCCAGAAAAAGCACAAAATATTAAATGTCCTTTTCCAGGAATTGATACAACTTTGACTGAAAGATATAACATTTGATATTTTGTGTTTTCACTGCTAATTTAATATACTTTAAATTTTATAGAAACAAATTTTCACCCGGGTTGCAACAGACACAAGTTTTTCCCGAAAAACTCAATATCCTAACCTATCATAGAAAAAGGACTGTTTATTTTTTAAATTTAAAGAAAATTGTGTCTACTTTAACATTCGAGCAATTTTGACTAAGGACGAACATATAGTGAGATATTTCACGAAGTCTAAACTTGAAACTCATTTTAGAACAATTTTTCTCTAAAAAATCACTTCTGGAAGCAATGTTAACAAAACTATTGGAGATAGAGCGCTCAATTTTTTTCAGGTTTACAGTGAATTTTATGCGCTTCGATTCTAGTAAAGATTACTTAGACGTGGAATGCACTAAAGAATTTAGATTTTCAAAAAGCTGATTTTGTGCACCTACTTTTTAAAAAATTTCAAAGCATTCCGAATGTCGCACGATGTCGAACTTTTAGAGGCTTCTTTCGGATGCCTAAATAAAGCGTTGAAATCAATAAACCTACTTTGGAAATATTTCATGATTGCAGGAAATATATCTGCAGCATTGATTCAACGGATGGTACTGTTAGGTTAGGCGTGGCAAGATTTCGCATTTATCTGAATGAGTTTGAATTATTTTTAAGGTGGTGTATATTCGAACAGAATTTCTGTACGAATAGGTAAAATCTTGCAAACGTGATTTCTTGTAACTTAATGGAGACACTCTGATCAGTAATAGTGAGTGCTGAATCGGGAGGATAACATCGCTTTTTCGCATCGATCAGATTTTTATACGGGACA
>JBAGKK010000038.1:736735-747051 GCA_037177015.1 Euceroptres primus
ATTATATATATATAAATAATAAATAAATAAAAAATTTTCTTTTACAATTGTAAACTTTATAAAAAATCGCTGGGGAATTGTCACATCAACAATTTCTACAAAATTTATAAAAAATCGTTCAGAAGTTAGTTTTATAGATAAGTTTTTAATTCTACACATTTCTAAATTATTTATTACAATCAATTCAGTTTAATTATTATTAAGTTTTTAATTCTATACATTTCTACATTATTTATTACAATCATTCAGTTTATTCTATGTATAATATTTTAAAAATAGTTAAAATTTTTTTATATTTTTCTATAATTATCTATGTTGTGTTTCAGTATATGCTCTCATATTACTATCACTATGTTACACTTTACAATTGATTAATTAATTAATGACTGATCATGAATTGGTTGTAATTAATTACAACTAGTTACATTTGATTCATTGGTATTGTTTAATTAATTGATTATCACAAAACTTATCATACAAAATATATATTTAAAAACAAAAACTGCGACAACAAACAACGTTATAATTGCAATTTAATTTCTATAATTATATACAGTTTTTCTTCATTGTTATTTGGATCACCAGCTAATATTTATCTACATTCATTAATTCCAATGCTCGCCTTCAAGTGAAATCCGGTTGCATTATTGCGTCAAGGTACAAGCACATGGAGACGGAAGTTGAAACGTCGACGACAAAGGGTGAAAAAGGGGTGAAAAGAGGAAGACCGAGACAGTTTTACAAAGACACATTCTTCTCGTAAAGATGTCGAGACCACACCTCTGCAACTCTCGCCCGGTTTCGCGAAAGCGTTACGAGAACTCGAGAATTCACAAGTTACAATGTTACCTTTCCTCCTCGAGACTTACCGTACACGAAAACCCAAGGGTCCCCTGACTTCAGCGAGGGCAGTCTGAAGTGATCACTCAGCACGTATACTTCTCGACCTGCTAAATCTCCACCTCTGAACCACAGCAGCCTTTATCTTTATAGAGTTACTTTTTTGCTGTGAGATTTGTACCTGAAGTTTCTAGACAAACTTCTTCAAGAGAACATTTCCACTTTATTTAAAGTCCTAATAATTTAATCATCTTAATTAGAGACACAACATTTATAATTATTGTTTTCTTGCAAAAAATCATTATCTTCTTTCTAGTGTAATCAAAAATGTTTGGATCAGTTAACAAAAGTTGGAAAGATGAAAATACCCGAGAGCTTTAATAGGAGTTGAGTCAACGGTTGAAGACACTCTGATTTGATAAGGAAGAGAAGTTTCACGTCTAAGATCTCGAACTTCGAGGAACATTTCGTCTTCGCTTTGCAAACGACGTCGAAGACGACAGCGACAGCCCAAGCTTCTTTGCCAGTGGTGGACTGATGTCGGATCGCTTTGCCTGAGACCATGGCTCTTCGTCTATGTCTCAGGAAGATTGATGGCCCTCCTCTGCTTACCTCTTCTCCAACATCCGCAAAGCTTCTCGTGATGCTACATTTATGGAATATCTTGAAATCTCCACTCTGCTGAGTAGTCAGCAATCGAGCGATTGTTTCCAAGCTGATGCGCGGAGACTTTCATCTCTGATCTTGAAACTGAACGCACTCAAAAAAGCATCTTTGAAACTGAAGGATGGCATCTAATTAAGCAATTCCAAGTGACGTCGCTCTCGTGATAATGATGACAATAATAAGAGATGGTGCTATGCTGTTGTGATATGCCTGCATTAACTTAGACGTTACAAGCATTCGAGTTTCTCTTTATAAGCGTGAAATATTTGAACGGAAACTATCTTTGAAGCCAAAGTATCTTCTCTTCAACAGTCATTATAGCCAACCATATAATTTGACTGAAGTTCTCTGAGAGGTATACGGAGAAAAAAGATCTAGTTAGAGTTATACGCTCGGCCTAGTTGCGAACTAACAGTGTGCCGAACTAAGAATTCAGTACGGGAAATCAATATACACAGTGTGAGGAACTAAGCAGAGTAGTACGGGACGCTAAGCTAGGCAGTTATGTGAAGCTGGTAAGTTTTACTACGCTGAGTAGTGTCCCAGAACAAGGCTAGTAAAACTAACTACGCTGATCGACAGATTTACTATATTACTGTTTACCTATATTCACACTAGAGCGCTGCAGTCATATCTCTTCTCACCTACTCCTACGTCAGAATCATGCTAATGAGTTTCTGTTACATGGAAAAAAATGGAGTGTCAAACTGACACTCTGTAGGTTTAACTAAAGGATAGCCCTCTAAGATAGTCAACTTGAATATCTGAATATTCAAATTGAACATGTAGATAATCGGTTTGACATTCTAGATAGTTAGACTGAATATATTTGAAGTTCACTAATAGGACAACCCTACAAAGTGTCAGTTTAACACTCCATTTTTCTCCCTGTAGTAGCATCGGTGGAGAGGTGTGTTCAGTGAAGCGCTTGTGTGGACCTCAAAAAAGTGACAATATTTCTGTTATCACATATGGATGTCGCGACAATGCTTCGGTCGTGGAATCTTGACGACTATGTGCACTGTAAAAAAAATCGTAATTTTCCCATACCAAAGTATGGCATTTTTCCTATACTTTTGAATATCCCATACAAGCATGGAAATTATCCGTTGCTCACTTGTAAATTTCCCATACACGTCGAGGATCCCATACACTAGTATGGGAAAACTTCCAGTCATGTATGGAACTTTGATGCGCGGGCTGCAGAATGCGCAGCCGAGTGAAGCACACATGTGCTGTAACCGTAGTGAATGGAGAAGGAGCGGAGTATAATACAATCATGGCGTCAAGCGTCTAATTCAAAATAGTTTCAGTACACACTTGTGAAACATTTTCGAGTTGAAGTAGTGAAACAGTGAAATATTGTGAGTGCAATAAGATTCAGTGCAACTAAACATTTTGTACAAAAAGAAGAAGGAAGCAACGGGAGAGGGAAAATTCTAGAAATACGTGGTAAGTTGATTTTGTATACAACTGTTAGGTACATAAGTTGTAGCAAGTGTTAATGCAACGTAAATGTTATAGTTATGTAACCTTCGCGTACATTTGTGTCCCATAAGTGGGGCAGACTTTTTAAAATAATATTAACAATTTTTTACTTTTTCTGTCTGCTTCTTTCTGTTCGTAACATTTTCAGGGTTTTTCAAAAAATCAGCCCTAAGGGTGGACACAAAAGAGGAAAGAAGAAGAGAAATCGGCATACGTCAATCCTTAAGTACAAAAGTTGATGAACCGTACAGGAGAAGAAGCAGACTTTTTTGTTAACGAAACAAATGTTGAATAATATTATTATTATTAAAATAATTATATCTTATTTTATAGTTTATACTCTACATTTTAATTATTACTACGCTTTTTGATACTTCTTAAGGACTTTCAATGTAGCATAAGTATAGTTTTAGATTCTTCGAATAAAATATTTTACGATTTAAAAAAAATAATTTAATTGTGGTGTTTATTTGTAGTATGGGAAACATGCAAACCGGGTATGGGAAAAATACTATCATTGTATCGGACAACTGGCATTTTTCCATACCCAAGTATGGGGAAAAAGTCTCATACACATTATGACTATTTTCCCATACCCAAGTGTGGGAAAAATACTAACCTGGTATGGGAAAAGTCATACACGTTATGACTATTTTCCCATACCGATGTATGAAAAGATTTCAATACGTGTATGGGTTTATTACTTCCAATACATGTATGGGAAATTTACCATAGTTTTTTCTTTCAGTGTGGAAACATTCATAGGTAAGTCTTACCTATAGTATGAATGCTAACATTTTAAAGGTTAAAGGTTCTCTCGGAGACCTGTGCTCTTATTAACTCTTATTATCTCTTATTATTAAACTATATTTTCAATATTTCAGTAACCTCAAACTTGAACTACAGTACATTCTTGTTAAAAGTGCAAATAGAATACAAGGTAAAATAGGCTGTGAAGTCAGCACGGAGCCGTAAACGGTTCTCTGTCTCGCTCTCAGAACAATTGAACGAGAGAGGCAGAACACTTTTATTATAGTTATATCATCATTATGTACGCTATTTTTTTATCTTGTTATCATTATACTTTTCATTATAATTCTACTATCACTGTATTAATGATGGCTGAAAATAAAATTATTTCTTCCATATCGGATGGTAATGATGGAAACTTATTTTTACATTGACGTGTTCGTCACTTTTCCAAGAGTGAATAATAAAATTATTATTTATTTATAATACGTATTATTGTATAATTATAGCAATAACCACTCAACTTAGTAAATTATACGATATGGCATAGTAAAGGATAGAAGGTAGTGTAGTAAACCCTACTAGATAGCGTAGTAAAAATGTCAGAGTGATGTGGTAAGGTTGACAGTTCAGCCTAGTAACTTTTACTACTCTGTGGTCTTGCTAGTCGGCTAGTAACTTTTATTACTCTGCGGTCTTACTAGTCGGTTTGGTATTTATAATTAGTCAGTTAGTTTGACAATATTTTGCTACGCCAAATAGTTACATTAACTGGATTTTTAGTAGCTTTAACTAGATTTTTTTCTCCGTGATACAAAGCACACTTCTCAGCGAAACGAAAATTGGCAAGTATTCCAAAGCTTCGAAAAATTACGAGACTGTTTGGAGACAGAAATAAGAGGGAAGCATGAGGACAATGTTGTTGAAAACATTCCGGCGGAAGCTAAACTGAAAAGTAGCAATGAAAATAAAAAACGAGCGTGCTACTGGAATGACTGCTTGTGCAGTGGACGGTCCCAGGCTAAGAGTATATAGAAGCACACGTACGTCTTGATGATCGTGCATTTAACTTAGTCGCTGAAAAGCGCGGACCTGAGTCACTAATTACGTCCGTCAGCGGGATCTTTGATTCAGCCGATGTCTTGCCTTGCCGTGAATCTAGCTTAAGACGAGTGGTCGGGCGGAACAGGACGACACTGATCGATAGGTAAGAGAGGTTGTCGAAGCCTTGACCCTGGGATTCGTCGGCAGCTTTAGCGGCCAGCCACTGTCGTCCGTTCAGATAGGAATCTGGGCTTAATGACGGCTCGTGACAGACGGGCATCGACTCAGTGGAAGGGAGAAAGTCACATCAACGGCGCCGCGAGATCTACACCCCGCTTTAACCGACAGATTCTTTTCGTTTTGGAAGCGCTTCAATGCCAATTCTCTATCGTTGTCGTTGTAGTGTAGAGTTGCTGAAAGAGAAAGAGAGAGAGGAAGAAAGACATTGGAACAGCAAGAAAGAGAGTGCCGCCCGGTCATTGCCCGTGAGGAATTACGAGCTCGTGAAAAGGCGCGCGATCACTCTTCATCCCTTTGAAAGGAATAAATTCGTCGTCCCGACGCTGGATCGTTTCTCGTTGCCCCGCACCATTCCGACGATTTCGTATTCCACACCCTCCGCGAGGAGACCCAGTCTCTCGTAATTGAGGGGGATCCTAAAAATCACTGAAGGGATTCTGACAACGCTGAGGATGACACATTCTAATGAAATCAGACATCAACTGCTTAACTCAATTTTTAGCAAACAGAGCTTTTCGAATTATAACTTTGCTATCTTACTTTGAATCAGTCCAATTTCGCTGATTTCTCAGGGACTCAAGTCTAGCAATAGAAATTAGTAAGATTTCACTCAATATCAAAATCTCTAAAATTTCAGAGGATTGTCACTGATTTATCAGTAGAAACGATTGCTGAAATTTCAGTGATGCTTACTGAAACTTCAGTATGGTTTCTACTGGTGAAAATTCGTTTCAGTAAGCTTTCACTGAAAAGCAGTGGAAAATCACTGAAATTTCATTGGATTGTCACTGATTTACCAATAAAAAGAATTACTGAAATTTCAATAATTGTTACTAAAATTTCAGTAAATTTTTCTAATTGTAAAATTTCGTTTCAGTAAAATTTCATTGAAAATAAGTGGACATTCACTGAAATTTCAGTGGATTGTCACTGATTTACCAGAAGTTACATTTCAGTGATGATTACTGAAATTTCAGTAATAGTTTCTACTAGTAAAATTTCATGTCAGTAATATTTCACTGAAAATCAGTAGAAAATCACTGAAATTTTATTGGATTGACATTAATTTACCTGTTAAAACGATTACTGAAATTTCAGTAATCGTTAATTACTGAAATTACAGCAATCACAGTAATTAAATTACTAAAATTACAGAAATTACAGTAATTAAATTACTGAAATTTCGTTGAAACGTAATTGAAACGTAAAAACGTTGGAACGATTACTCAAATTTCGGTGGATTGTTACTGATTTACCAGTAAAAAAGGTTATTAAAATTTCAGTGATGCTTTCTGAAATTTCAGTAATCGTTGTAAATCACAGAAATTTCGTTGGAACGTAATCGTTGGAACAATTACTGAAAATTCAGTGATTCTTACTGAAAATTCAGTGATTCTTACTGAAATTTCAGAAGTCGTTTTTACTGGTAAAATTTTACTGGAAATCAGTGAAATTTTACTAATTTTCACAGCTTTAATTAAGTCAGTAAGAAATCCGTGAAATTGGACTGATTGAAACTAAGAGAGTGCACTGCTTGATAAAAATGTACTGCTGATCCTCAAAATGCAAAACGTAAAATCATTATTAGACTTAACTTCACCCTGTGGTAATTTCGTCACTTAGTTGAATAAATTTCGTGTAAACATGTATGAGCAATAAAAGAAGATACTATCAATTTCATTTTCTGCCTTCCTTCCTTTCTGATGTGCGTGACATAAAAATTCATATGGTATTGCGTAAAATTCTCGCTTGTACCTCTGTCACGTTTGTGAAACTGCAGCCTGCAGTGTTGTGTGCAGCCAAAATAAACGAGTTGATCATTTGTAAAACCAAATTACATAAATTATCGATCACACAGACCACGTGTCGTGTTCCACTCCTTGTAAGAAGTGCTGGTATTCTTGCTTCCTCGCGATTCAAGGACTTAAAAGGTCGTCAGGTTCCAAGAATGACAATGACTTCCTTATACTTCACTGAGGCAAGAAATCAACGACTCTTGTGGTTTGTCTTTCTCATGCAGGAAGCAGGACCGTAACCACATGGATAAAAAGTTAAATACATACATGCATCATTAGAAAATTACTTTACGAATTATAAAATGTTTTACCCAAATTAAATGCAATCTTTCACATTACTTTCTACGCTCTAAATCCGACATAGTTAATTTTGATTAATGAAATAGTGCCGATTCATTTATCAAATGATTTAGTGATATATCATATTGCTGAAAAATTTATTACTGTGACTAAAGCGAATTGATAGTTGTTTCATTATAAATTAATCTTAATTGACTGAAAATTGGTGAAACTGTTTACTAAATCATTTGGTGAACGAATCGACACTGCTTCATTACTCAAAGTTGACTATTTCAGATTTAAAAAGTACCAATGTCATGTTATAAAATAAAATTTGATGAGTAAGGCTTTCTACAAGGTTTCTACAAGTTTTTTCTTGTCTACATTTATTTACTATTTTCAACTTGTTTAACTTCTTCCTTAGTTACGGTTACGGTATTGAGGTGGCCTTAAGCTTCAGAGTGAAATACAAAAAAGTAAATCCTAAGCAGTTTCCTAATGAAACCATTAGGAAGCGACATCACGTAGACACGTATAGTCTCCCTTCTCAGACAACAAAAGGCCTGACATATTTACGCACCGATACTCCGTGCATCCGTCGTGCGTATATAAATTAACAAGACGAGTCAAGCAATAAGTAGTAGCCTTAAATAGTAAATAGAAAATTCCAGTAGCAGTGGACGTGAAGCATAGAAGGGATCTCGGGAGGGATCAAAGACGACCGACCGATTCGAAACTCTCGAAGCCAGTCCTTCTTCTCCGAGGATCGCTCTGGGAAGGCAATAGATCCTCTTTCTGACTTTTATTATACCAGAAAAAGCTTGTCAGAGGGCTGGTCTATTACGCAAGTACGCGTTGAGATGCGGCCGCACCAAAAGGAAAGGGCGGAAAAGGGAGATTCGTAGGGATCGAAAACTTGCTTGATCGTTAATTTTGTCCGTTAAGCGGTTAATCAACCTCGAAAACCGTTATTTTCAATGACTTATTCACAAATTATATTTCTCCGCACTACAGGCTACATTGTCCAAGGTGGAAAAATTATGCAGTATTTATGTATAATGAATTATCGATAGTCATTATGCAAAAAATTATGTATATACAATGGGGTAATTATGTATATACAATCACAATAAACTTGTTTTTATTTTTCAGCGGCTGTATCGCGATAGTGTGTTCCTTTGGGTGAGAAAATACAATCCTAATTTTTTCAGATTAAAAAAAGATTTTTTAGAGATTGCGAGCATCAAATTTACGTAATAATTGAGATTTTCGTAGTTTGCGATTTTTTTAAAAATATGCATATCAGTTTTAGAGAAATATATTATGAATAAAAATTGTACCTAATATCACGAAGCAAAAAGGTCTAGTTAGAGTTACTACGTTCGGTCTAGCTGCGAACTAGTAGCCGAAACTAAGAAACGGGAAACCACAGTGTGAGGAACTAAGTGGAGTAGTGCGAGACGCTAAGCTAGGCAGTTTATGTAAAGCTGGTAAGTTTTACTACGCTGACTAGTGTCCCAGGGCAAGGCTAGTAGAACTAACTACGCTGATAGTAAGATTTACTATACTACTGTGTGCCGACATTAACACTAGAGCGCTGCAATCATATCTCTTCCCCCTTACTCCTACGTCAGAATCATGCTAATGAGGTTCTGTTAGTAGCGTCGGTGCAGAGGTGTGTTTAAGGAAGCACTTGTGTGGACCTCAAAAAAGTAACAATATGTATTTCTGTTATCACATATGGATGTCCCGGCAATGCTTTGGTCGTGGAATCTTGACCACTATGTGGAAACATTCATAGGTAAGTCCCATCTATAGTATGAATGCTAACATTTTAAATAGGCTGTGACGTCAACATGGAGCCGTAAACGGTTCTCTGTCTCGCTCTCAGAACAATTGAACGAGAAACGAGAGACAGAACTCTTTTATTATAGTTATATTATCATTATGTATGCTATTTGTTTATCTTATTATCATTATACTTTTCATTATAATTCTACTATCACTGTATTAATAATTGCTGAAAATAAAATTATTATTTATTTATAATACGTATTATTGTATGATTATAACAACAACCACTCAACTTAGTAAATTATACGACATGGCGTAGTAAAGGATAGAAGGGAGCGTAGTAAAGCGCACTTATACATTTATTTTCAGAGACTACTACGCGTAGTAAACCCGTACTAGATAGCGTAGTAAAAATGTCAGAGTGATGTGGTAAGGTTAACAGGTCAGCCTAGTAACTTTTACTACTCTCTGGTTTTACTAGTCGGATTGGTATTTCTAACTAGTCAGTTAGTTTGACCACATTTTACTACGCTAAATAGTTACATTAACTGGATTTTTAGTAGCTTTTACTAAATTTTTTTCGCCGTGTCCAAAGGACAAAACTCTCATTTTGTGTCCGATTGAAAAAAAATTATTTGGCGTCGGTAAAAGGCATAAAATGTACGATTTCTTAGGAACAGACAGATAAGAGCATAGTTGTACCCCGCTAAACATTTTTTGTAAGGATTACCAAAATTCTAGGACATTCCCTATACAATAGGGGAAAAATATATAATAGATAGAGATGAAAAATTTAAAACCTGGACACCGCAAAAATATTTTTTTTTAAATTTCTTTAACAAGGCTTTTAATGGTTTCTCCATCTCTAAAATTTGCTAAAATAGCAATATACATAAATAGAAGAAAGAGAGAATAACTTCTGATATTAAAATTATTTTTTTATATTTGCAACAAACATACAAATGAACTGCGCAATGTTGGTCACTCCTGGTTTTAATGAAGCATGCACTTGGCAAATGTTTTATTTATGCTGCTAGAGTAAAAGCCATTTATTGATATTATGGTTTCCAAAATTGTATAAGAATGAGTCCACAGTGGGAGTATTACAGTAGTTTTAGTTTTAAGAGTGCGCGCGCATTGTCTTAATTTTAGAACTTATGACTGTTTTAAGACTAAAACTATGTCAACTAAAACCTCTCATTCTGAACTCATCCTAATACGTATAAGTAGTGAAAGTTAAAATGTATAAAACAGCGAATATTTGTTGCGAGTATAAGAAAATATAGATAAATGATAGTACAAACATTTTTCCTCGCAAGAGAAGTGTTAATTGTTCGACTGTATGTTTGTTGTGAATATAAGGAACTATTTTTAAAAATGATTTTATACAACATAAGTTATTCTTTCTTCCTCCTATAT
>JBAGKK010000038.1:756643-779443 GCA_037177015.1 Euceroptres primus
TATATATATATGGGGCATTATTTCTCAAGTGTACCCACCCCAGAAAATAAATTTCTCCCATCGGGCTCAAATTTAAAAAAGTTGAATCCTATTAGATGGCACCTCAAAAAAAAAAAAATTGATCAGAGGGGGGTGAAATTTTTGTACTTTGGGCAAAAAGTCTCTATTTCGGATAAAAATATCTTTATATATATATGGCATATATAAAATTTTGACTTCAACGTTTTCGATAGATTTTTTCCTAATCTTTCGAATAAAATAAAAAAAATTTTAAAAAAGTCAAAATTTAGCCATCATTTTGGAGAATCAAAAATGTTTGATTTTTTTTAAGTTAGACCCTTTTTTTCTTTTTTTTTTTTTTGAACTAAAAATAAAGCTGGAAATGTTTAATTCCAGATCTTAAAATAGCAAAATGTCGTTTTTTATTGTGTTCGCAAAATTAAATTTTAAGTAACCTGACAAATTCAAAAAGTTTTTCCTATGCGCGAAAAAAATCGGGAAAATATTTTGCATGTACAGTTTTTAATAAGAAACAATATTCTAAAAACACAAATTCAAAAAAAAATTTTTTGTTGATTTTAGAATTTTTTGAAAATGTTCAAAAATAAAATTCTTTTAATTGCATTAATTGCGCATTTTTAATGTACGTACATTTCGATACGTGTGTGAGAGGTGATTATTTAGCGCACGAGACGTTTTTCGCACGAACGAAGCGAGTGAGAAAAGTCAAGTGCGCTAAAAATCACCTTTTACACAAATATCGAACAGTATTTTATACCTCGAGAGCCGAAAAATCATGTCAAATTTGAGATTTTGAGGTTAGAGTGGTATAAATAACATTTATACTTATTATATTATGCACATTACATATGAATTGCACATTAAAATGCGCAATTAACCACATTCAAAAAAATTCATTTTTGAAAATTTTGAAAAAATTCTAATCCAACAAAAAATTCTTTTTTGAATTTCCGTTTTTAGAATATTGTTTTTTATCAAAAACTGTATATGCAAAAAATTTTTCGAAGTTTTTTCGCACATAGGAATAATTTTTTGAATTTACTAGGTTACTTAAAATTTAATTTTTCAAAAACAACAAAAAACGACATTTTCCTATTCAAGGATCTGAAAGTAAACATCTCAACCTTTATTTTTAGTTTAAAAAAAAGAAAAAAAGGTCGAACTTAAAAAAAATCAAAAATATTGTTGATTTTCAAAAATGGTGGCTAAATTTTGAATTAAAAGTTTTTTTATTTCATTCGAAATATTGGGAAATAATCTATTGAAAACGTCTTGGGGCAAAATTTGTTGTATGCTATACATAAAAAGATATTTATATCCGAAATATAGGTTCTTTGCGCAAAGTACAAAAATTTTACCCCCTCTACTTCGACGAGTTTCTGAACAAACTGATCAATCTTTTCTTTATCTAACGCTTCATATATTTTACAATTATATACATTAAAATTTCAACTATCAAATACAGTATTAATTACAGTACAGTTCAGAAGATATTCGTATCAATTTGTCACACTTTCATGTTCGTGAATTAAGTATTAGCAAATTTTATTTTACCCAACTAGAAATAAAAGTTTATCAAAGTTTCCATATGTTCCAGGTTCACCCAACTGAGTTTGGTAAAGTTTCTCGAATTATTTTTCTCCGTGTGTACAACTATACACTGTAAAAAAGTCCTGTTTTAAGGCTAAATTCAAGAGAACAGTTCAAAAATATTCTTGCATCTGTTTTAATCCCACTTTACTTTTAAAAGACCATATAATAGTATCAAATAATCAATTGTTATCAATTGTTTTGCATTGACATAACAGCATTAAATTATCTCAATCGAGAATTAGGGATCGTTCACATATTACGTGACGCGGTTTTCTTTTATTTATGTAGTTGTGTTTTTCTCAATTTTACGGCAATTTTATTCTTATCTTTATTTAAAGAAAAAGAAAATCGCGTTACGTAATATGTGAACGATCCCTTATACAGCTCGACTCTAAATTAATACTTATAAAAAAGAGGACCAATATAAAAGAAACCCAACTTTTTACAGAGTACAGAACGAGAAACTGATAGAACTTTACTCTTCAGAAGTTTCTCTGTTAGAATTTTGTTCGTACTTAAATATTTTTCTTTAAAGAGTCTAAAGTGTTTTAGGTTTATGTTGCCATAAAGTTTTAGGTTGATGTTAATTTTCTGATGAGTTTTCTAAACGACTCTGGTGGTCCAGTCTGCCTGTCTCAAAGCTGGAAGCCCGACGGGCTGTCTAGAAGAGAAATCACGTTTGGAAAAGGCAAAAAGAGAATAAAAAGCGTAAAATGGTTGGAGGCAAGATGCATGGAATTGGACATTGGGCGTCCTTCCACCTTAAGCAATGCTACACTCCACCACCCTGGCGTCGCGGCTGGATGGCGAGAATTCTCCCGCCGCGCAAAGGCGCACTTGCCTGATATAAATCATCCCACTTCTACTTGGAACAGGGAGGCAAAATAAATGGAGCTCTCTTCGCTTTATAGGTTGAGACAGGCTAACAGCAGTTCTCTCCTGCATGCCATCATTTCCGCACCGGATGTACGAGAGCCTTGCTATACCTTCCAATTGAGACCTCCCACATTTCTAACGACCTTTAAGCTTCACTGCTTTTATATCCTCTTTCCACGATTTTGACCCTGGTTTAAAACCAGGGTCAAAATAATGTCACTTTAAAAGTAATCTCTGTTTTACATTTCCAGAAGATTTGTTTGTCAGAGACTAAATAGAATTTCCTTGTTTTCTTGACAAACGTTCAACCTTGAGTAAAATCGATCATTATCAAATCCTTCCAAGTATCCGAGTGAAACATTTTGACGCATTGGTTTCGTTGTACTGTGACATAAATGTTTTTTTTAGAACCTTGAACCCAAAACTTAGAGACTAGACTCTTAGAGACTTAGACCATGGCCTTTTCATCTTGCATCACTGCTGACTGACTCTGGGATCAAGCAGAGCAAGCGTTGCTCATAAATCTTTGCCCTGTTTTTACCTGTTTGACTTGAAGCGACTTGGCCATTATTAAAGGAAACTGCTTCCACGCTTATCCATTAGTGAATTTCGTAAAACCGCACCGTAAATGCCCGTTTCGAAATTCGAGGTTACCTGAAAAATTAGTCACGAGGTTTCCAACTGAGTGTCTGCTAGCTGGAGATCAATCTCCGGTCTCTGACACGCGACGCATTCTTTGTTCACTGGCGAAACTCATGAATTATCCAGTACATAAAAAATTACAAAACGTCAACTTTCCTGCGTAAACACTTTCTTAGAAGAACTGTAAACCTACTCCTGTTGTGTATAGGGTCCATTAAATTTCTTGAAAGACCTCGAATTATTTACTATTATAGCTTTCAGGAAAAAATTTTTATAGCTTGCTTAGAATATAATTTCATGGATTTTGTTAGTAAAATTAACGCAACGTTACACTGGGGGAAAAAATTATGTATTTATTTGGTTCCTATTGTTTGTAGATTAAGATTCGTGCATGCGTTATGCTTCTATCTAAATCTGAAATTGTTAATTTTTACTAATGAAACAATGCCGATTGGTTCACCCAATGATTTAGTAAACATTTTTACTAATTTTTAGTTAATAATGACTAATTCCCAATAAAACTACCAATTATTTTAGTAGAAACATCCACGATTGGAGTCAAATTCGATATTGTTTACTGTGATTGAAGTTAATTAGTAATTATTTAACTGTGAATTAGCCATTATTGATTCAAAAATAGTAAAAATGGTTACTAAATCATATGGTGGTATCGACACTCATTTATTAGTCAAAAGTGACTATTTCAGATTTAGAGAGTTTAAAGTTGGATGTTTGTTTTTCAAGCAAAATCCCAACTTCAGATGGAAAGGCTTCAGATGGATAAATCTTACTGTACCGACTCTTTTAATTAAAATAAATATTGATTATTACAACGAAAGACATTTTGTTGAATTCAATATTTATTTATATTTAATATTTATTTATTTAATTTATTTAAATATTTATCAATTTGATCGGTCAAAATATTTATTTCGATGCGAAATATACAAGGGACCAATCCAAATAAATATTATTTTTGACAAAGAAACATTTTTTTAATAGAAACATATTCATTTCGATAAAAGAAATGTTAATAATAAAATGTTAGAAAATCACACTATTCAATCAAAGAAACTTTGCCTCTATCCGATCTATATTTCTGCATGTGAATTTGTTTTAATTTTTAGTACAAATCCTAAATCTCTAAATCTGAATCAGTTAAAAGTAATTTATTTGTAGGGCGTCTCGCATTCTTCACATTTCTGTAATTAAGATATTTATTACTTAATAGAGTAAGAGAATGTAATAAAGTTTCCAAAAATGAGGAGAAATTCCAAAATGAAAAAATTCTTTAAAATAAAATTCATATCAACAAAGCTAAAAATTAAATTATAATTTGTTAATTTTGATAATTCTCTATCCAAATCAAAATTATTTATATAAAATCCTTTGTTTTCATTGACTTTTTTGCAAAACTTTTTTATTCTTTTACTTCTTTTTTTACTTTTTTAGCGTATATTTACTCACATTTTGTAGAAAATATAAAAGTTATTGTAAGTTACATCGATGGAACCTAATAAAAATATGCAACGTTTTCTTAATTTTTTTTTCAAAAAATTAGAATAAGTGTCGCCGGATGGTAATTTCACTAAAAAATATTTTCCTGTTTTGTCGAAAAATAGCCAAGTTAGAGGGGGGAAGTTTTGAAGTTTTTGGTGAAGACTCTCTGCTGAAAGAATATTTGCTCCGTTTATAAATAATTTTAAAAATTTAGCTTGGAGGTTTTCGATAGATTTTTTCTTGACCTTTCGATGAATCATATTTTTTTTAATTGATTGATCGTATTCTTTTAAATTTCAAAATTTGACCTTGATTTATTAAAATCAAAAATAAAATCGAATTTTTTTGAAGATAGGCATTTTTAATTTTTTTTTAAATATTCTAGAAAGAAAGCTGAGATTTTTTTACAATAAAATCCTTGAAAAGCAAAAAGGATTTTTTTCTTATTTTAGAAGAACTGAATTTTTAGTAACCTGATTTTTTCAACAAATTTTTCCTATGGGCGCAAAAATGACGGCAAATTTTTTACAGGTACAGTTTTTGTCACTCTGTAAAAAATTTTTGCCAAAAGTAAAAGTTTGCCAGCTTATAATCCTAAACATTTTGAAATTTTTCCTAATGTATTCGGAAATAATTCCGAATTTTTGCCAAAAGTAAAAGTTTGCCAGCTTATAACCCCAACAGTTTGAAATTTTTCCTAATGTATTCGGAAATAATTCCGAATTATAGTTAGAGATATATTTATACAATCTCCTAACCTTTTTGAAATATTTCCTAACTATTGGGAAATTAACCAATATATTCGGAAAATTTTCCAATACTTTTGGAGAAATAACCGATTTTGCTCGGAAAATCGTATATCCGACCTTTTTCGAAAAATTTCATACTATTTAGTCTTAAAAATTCCCAAAATCTTTTACAGTGTAGAAAACAATAATATAAAAATAGATATTCAAAAAAAAATTTTGTTGATGTTAGAATTTTTCAAAATTGGAAAAAAATTATTTTTTTTTAACTTGGTTAATTGAATGCTTTTAATATGCAAAAAAAATTTTTATTTATTATATTATGCATATTACATGTGAATTGTACAATTAAAATACGCAATTAACCAAATTCAAAACATTTTCATTTTTGCCAATTTTTAAAAAATTCTAAAATCAACACAAATTTTGTTTGTATATCTATTTTTATATTATTGTTTATTATCATAAACTGTATCTGCAAAAAAATTTCCGCAATTTTAGTGCCCATAGGATAAATCTTTAGAGAACATCAGGTTTTTCGAAATTCGGTTTCTCCAAAACAAGAAAATTAGTAAAAATGTTTTCTAAATCATTGGGTAAACCAATCGGCATTGTTTCATTAGTAAAAATTAACTATTTCAGATTTAGATAGAAGCATAACGCATGCACGAATCTTAATCTACAAACACTTTTTGCTTTTCAAGAATTTTATTGCAAAAATTCGCAGCGTTCTTTCTAGAATATTTTTAAAAAATCAAAAGTGTTTATCTTAAAAAAATTCAATTTTATTTTTGATTTTGATAAATCAAGGTCAAACTTTAAAACTTTCAAGAAATTCTTACGATCAATCGAAAGGTCAGGAAAAAATTTATCGAAAGCATCCTAACTAAATTTTTTAAAATTATTTATGAAAGGAGCAAATGTTTGCGCAGCAGAGAATATTTTACCAAAAGCTTCAAAATTCACCCCCTCTAACTCGGCTACTTCTCAACAAAACAGGAAAATATTTTTTGGTAAAATTACTGTCCAGTAGGACAACACTTAACCTAAGTTTCAGCACGATCAGACATTCCGATTTTCGGGTTGGGATATTTGAGAAATAATACCCCATATTAGAGTTAGTGATGCATTTCGAGACTTTTCGAGACAAATTCGAAGTTTCCTCGAAAAATAGCCAGATGAATTCAAAATCGAACGGAGGTCAAGAATGTCGAAGAAAAAGTTTCGAGAATCTCGACTGGAGATCTCGAATTTTCAAGAATCTTGACACAAGTTCACGAATTTTCAAGAATCTTGACTTGAGATCTCGAATTTTCCAGTATCTTGACTCGGGATCTCGAATTTTCAAGAATCTTGACTCGAGATCTCAAATTTTCAAGAATCTTGACTCGAGATCTCGATTTTTCAAGAATCTCGGCTCGAGGTCTCGAATTTTCATGAATCTTGACTTGAGATCTCGAATTTTGATCTCATCTGATCATGTTTCGAGCAGATCTCGAATTTGTTTCGAAAAGTCTCGAAATGCATCACTAATTTAGAGTACATATTGTTTTCTGTATTTCACTTCAATTAACTACTACTTCAATTAAAGTACAACTAGAAATTGTACTTTTTGAGATAAGTTTTAAGACCATCAAGCATAATTAAAAAAATAATTCATTATACATTTTCAATTAGGTTGTAAACTTTGCTTCGGGCATGTTTGGACCAGCTCCAAAACCATTTTTTTTGTGTCTTATTTGATTCACACACTTACAACAATATAATCAAATTTGTTAGCATGGAGCATATTATGAAACACTAAAATGAAGATTTTTACCAAGTTTCTTTACAATAAAATTAATAGTTTTTATTATTTATCCCTTGGACGTGAAAGTGCCCTGTATGTAAAGAATTACCCATACACGTCATTAAAATAACAAGACTCAATTTTTATCATCCTAACTGGCTAATCCCATTAGGCAGCTCGACATTTAATCTTAAAGCTTCGGATATCCGCGGGATGCGACGATAATTCAAACGGCAAATGGTTCGAAAAGCATATCATCTATAACTATACGGTCAAAGGACCTGAAAGGAACTATGTGACCCTCCTCGTGGGCGCAGCGTGAAGCACAGGTCGACAAATCATAGCTGTCTGAAATGGGTGGACGTGAAAAACTACCAAGGCTTCCGTGGAGAACTAATAACAGATGCCAACATCAAACGCAATTCCGTGAAATCATTATCCAACACTCCTATGCCATGGCTTATGAGGCCCCCGTGCATATAACCATAGCGCTTTTAAACCACTCACGAGTACTCTTTTTTTTCTCATTCCCCTATTCATTCTCCCAGGGTAGGATATATCCCCAACGCCCTGAGTAATATTATACGTTGACAGTAATTGCGGCTTTGATCAAGGTCATAAGTTCACCATCACGCCACCGGGGTTCACTTGGATCCTTCTTTCATCGTTTTCGACGCCGTCGCGTTGCATGCGCTTTACTACTATAGTTTCTCGCATCCTTTGCAGAGTCCTTGCGCGTGTTCTTGAAGGTTCATAAATTAGAAACGAGGTCGACTAACCACGTCGCGCTCGTGTAAGAGAAGCGGGCCTTCAAGCTCGTAAATTACATTGCTCGCGTAAGTGATCAGGATCGACGGTGCTACCTCCTGTGCGGAAATTCTATTCATGCTCCAGGTTGAGTGCCACATACGAAAGTTGGTTTACTGGACGTTTAGTATGCAAGAACAGGGACATATATCAAAGGTCATTAGTAACGAATTAGCAGATTCAGACAGATAAGTGATAAATCAACGAATGCGTTGGCGACCGGTTAATCGAACCAAATCACTTTACCCGACTGCCTTTCTCTGTCCCTTTATCAATTCAACTCTAGCAAATACATTTTCTAATGAAAATTTCCTTCAACGTCATTTCGCAATTCTTTTATCTTAAAAGCGACGTAAATCAGAAAGAGAACCATGAAATAGCAGGAACATCTCAGAGTTGAGAAATAAATAAAAAATTTACGAGAAGGGTCCTCCGCGACGCCATTTACGGATCCGTCGATTCATTTCAAAGTGAGCTCGTTTGGCGCTCGGCTACAAAATCGTCGGTAAAGTCAGTTTATGAAGCTAGAGTAGATTAATGCCCTCGTTTGTTCGGCAATGGCAACAATAAGTTATCTTAATAGCTTGGCCGGCTATAAATATGTTTTGTCGACCCCTCTTCTTTGACTCTTGTTTTCCGTTGTCTTCGCGCAAGTATTTCCAAGCCCAATTCTTCAGCGTTGGTGATATACATTTCCATCGGAAAAGCATCAGCGTAATTTTGGAAATTTCTTGCATTCTGCAGAGTTACAGATCTTAGGAGTTAATGTGAAAGATAACTGCCTCCTGCGATTTCTGGCAGCATTTCGTAATACGTCTGCCGCTTTGTGGCACTTAAGGCCGTAAAATTGTTTGATGATGCCGCTATCACCCCTAACAGTTCCTAACAGTCCGACGCACAACCTCTCTGCGCTCGCGTTTGACACTGCAACTGTGAGTTATTCACTTAATGCGGCCATTACGTGTTCCTCGATGGCGCTTCATCCTGATTTACTTGACAAGCATTTATTACTCCTATCTCCGTTTGCGATATTAAAGCCTCTTGCTCGCGTTTCACATGGGTGCCTAGGAGCTTCTAGATTCTACGACTCTAGGTGTAACGACATACTTGAGAAGAAAATGAAAGGTCAACTTTACGAGCTTTTGCTGCAATGTATACCATCTCGTTCAAGTGGCCAAATGTTGGAAAGCTCCGCAAAAACATGTTAATCCAATCGAAATTATTTTATTCCTATCCAGGTGAAAAAAGTTCATAGAATTTAAATACATTAAATACATACATACATTCTACATACATTCTAATTTAAATTGCAATCAGCAATTCCTTGCTAGATTATAAATACCTAAATACAAATGGGCAATCATCTCAATTGTATCACACAATTTTTCGTATGTCACAATTTCGTATGTTACGATGAATAGACTCAATTTTTTTCAGAATCAACCAAAAATGTCTTGCCAAATACTCCTTGCTGTTATTTTTTTTCAAATGAACAACAAATTTTAATTTTTTAAACAATATTAATAAACAAATTCACGTTTTTAACATTATTCCACGAATAGGCCCAATTTTTTTTTGCGGAACCATCTAAAAATGCATTGCCAGTGACTCCTAGCTGTAATTTTGTTCAAATTGATAAAAAATATTAAATTTTTAAACAATTTTTATAAATCAATGCACATTTTGACCATTTTTCCAAGAATATGCTCCATTTTCTTAGCGAAATCAACTAAAAATGTATTGCCAATGACTCTTTGCTATGATACTTTGCCAATGGACAATACAAAAACAGTTAATTATAATTAACTATCTAGCAATAATTTCCAGTAGGTTAGAATAAGAAAAAATTTTTAAAAAATGTTTTAAACAAATTAATGAACAAAAGCCATTTTTTCATGATTCGCTATGATTAGTTGTTTGAAATTCATAGTTTTTATATGAAATATGAGAGAAATTAATGCCTAATTGCGATTAGTTCGGAACAGCTGCTGTTCATCAATTATTTAAACAATTTTTATAAACAAATACAGTTTTCGTATGTCACTATGAATAGGCTCAATTTTTTTCAGAATCAAGCAAAAATGTCTTGCCAAAGACTCCTTGCTGTCATTTTTTTCAAGTGTTTCAACAACTTTTAATTATTAAAACAATATCTATAAACAAATTCACATTTTCAACATTATTCCACGAATAGGCCCAATTTTTTTGCGGAACCATCTAAAAATGCATTGCCAGTGACTCCTAGCTGTAATTTTATTCAACTTGATAAAAAATATTAATTATTTAAACAAATTTTTATAAATAAATGCACATTTTTACCATTTTTCCAAAAATATGGTCCATTTTCTTAGCCAAATCAACTAAAAATGTATTACTAATGACTCTTTGCTATGATACTTTGCCAATGGACAAGACAAGAACAGTTAATTATTATTAATTATCTAACAATAATTTACAGAAGGTTAGAGTGAGAAAAAAAATTTTTTAAATGTTTTAAACAAGTTAATGAACAAAAACCATTTTTTCGTGATTCGCAATGATTAGTTGTTTAAAATTCATAGTTTTTATATAAAATATGAGGGAAATTAATGCCTATTTACGATTAGTTAAGAATAGCTGCTGTTTAACAATTATTTTAACAATTTTTATAAACACACAGTTTTCGTATGTCACAATGAATAGGCTCAATTTTTTTTACAGAATCAACCAAAAATGTCTTGCCAAAGAATTCTTGGTGTCATTTTTTTCAAATGAATAACAACTTTTAATTATTAAAACAATATTTATAAACAAATTCACATTTTGAACATTATACCACGAATAGGCCCAATTTTTTGCGCCACCATCTAAAAATGCATTTCCAGTGACTCTTAGCTGTAATTTTATTCAAATAGATAAAAAATATTAATTATTTAAACAATTTTTATAAATAAATGCACATTTTTACCATTCTTCCAAAAATATGCTCCATTTTCTTAGCGAAATCAACTAAAAATGTATTGCCCATGACTCTTTGCTATGATACTTTGCCAATGGACAAGAACAGTAAATTATTTAAACAATTTTTATAAAAACATGTACATTTTGGCCACTTTTGCATGAATAGGATTATTTTTTTCGATGAATAAACTAGAAATGTCTTACCAATGACCCATCTTGTAATATTTGTCCAATTAACAAGAACTGTTGATTTAAACAATATTTATAAACAAATTCACAGTTTCACTATTTTTCCATGATAAATATTAGTTTTTTTTGCAGAATGAACTAAAAAACCTAGGTCATTATATATGCGTTGACATTTTTTTAAAATTCATTCCGCAAAAAAAATTAATATTTATCATGGCTAAATGGTCAAACTGTGAATTTGTTTATAAATATTGTTCAAGTAATCAACACTTTTTCTTAATTAGAAAAATATGTCAAAAAGGAATAATTGGCAAGACATTTCTTGTTGAATTTATCATAAAAAAATGGTCAAACTGTGAATTTGTTTATAAATATTGTTTCAATAATCAACAGTTCTTGTTAATTGGACAAAGAAGAAATTGGACAAGAGAGTCATTGGAAAGACATTTCTTTCTAGTTTATTCCACGAAAAATATAAGTTTCATGCGAAATTTTATTCATGCAAAAGTGGCCAAAATGTACATTTGTTTATAAAAATTGTTTAAATAATTAACTGTCCTTGTCCATTGACAAAGTATCATAACAAAGAGTCACTCGAAATACATTTTTAGTTGATTTCGCTAAGAAAATGGAGCCCATTCTTGGAAAAATGGTCAAAATGTGCATTTATTTATAAAAATTGTTTATATAATTAATATTTTTCATCAATTTGAACAATTGAACATTACAGCTAGGAGTCACTGGCAATACATTTTTAGTTGAGTCCGCAAAAAGATTAGACCTATTCAAGTAATAATGTTAAAAATGTGAATTTGTTTATAAATATTGTTTTAATAATTAACAGTTGTTGTTCATTTAAAGAAAATGTCAACAAGGAGTCTTTGGTAAGACATTTTTGGTTGATTCTGTAAAAAAATGGAACCTATTCATTGTGACATACGAAAACTGTGTATTTGTTTATAAAAATTGTTTAAATAATTGTAAAACAGCAGATATAACTAATCGCAATTAGGCATTAATTTCTCTCATATTTTATATAAAAACTATGAATTTCAATCAACTAATCATTAGGAATGACGAGAAAATGGCTTTTGTTCATTAATTTGTTTAAAACATTATAAACAATTTTTTTCTTACTCTAACCTACTGGAAATTATTGCTAGATAGTTATTTCCCTGAATTAAGCTCTTTTTTTAGTCAATTTGAAGATCTTAAAAAAAGGTACATCTGAAAATGTAGGAAAAAAGTATTGTTTATTTTGCTTTAAATAAAAAATTTTTGTTTGGTTAGTGAATTTTCTGCACCGACTCATTATACCTGGAAGCCTTACGGAAGTTTTTTTTTTAAATATCAAAATCCATTGGAAATTTTTTTTGCAGACAGACTTTTGTTCACAAAAAGTGACCACAATTTTGACATTTGAAATAATTCTTGAATTCTTGAATTAAAAGCCTTCTTGAAATAATTGAGAGCTGAGGATGTTTCTAATGTTGAGGGCGGAGGATCTTTCTGTTCTTAGTCCAACGAAGGTTCGTTTTTTCTTTAGAGTAAATTTGAAGTCACAACCCGTATAAATCAAAATTTCTTCCTGGTATGAAAAAGAGCCAGTCTTCTTTAACAAAGTAAGTTTTGTTCTTTGAAGACTGATGTCGATTTTATCTTTTCTTTCCACTTCCAAATTTTGGGTCATTTTTACCCCCCCCCCTCGTTGACAAGCGTGTTTTTGATTTTGACTCCCCCCTGCCCTGAAAATAACGTAGCTTTTAGCTAAAACCCGATTTTATGTTTATTCTGCTTTTTTTGTGTGTTTATAGCGAGTTAAGTTGCCAATATGCCTAAATTGTCTACGTGACCGTGTATATTGTCTATCGCAAAATTCGCAAACTTCTTTAATATTTATCATCTGGAAACGTACTAAATGTTACCGTATGAACTTTTAGAGAAAAAATTGGTAACGTAGTTTATGGACGACCCCTTATTTATAAACAATGATTTCCAATCGCAAACAAATATTACTTTAGATTAACCATGAAGAGGTTATGTTTGAAAACTGTACACATATATTTTTCAGAATTTAATTCTTTTACTAATTTATGATGAAACATAAATAATGCATTCTAAAATACAAACAATTGAATATATTTCTTTTCCAAATTTATTTGAAAAAGGGGAAGTGCAAAAGATATTGTTATTATCCCAGAAAAAAAGAATTGGTACGAATTGAAAAGAATTAGCATTTTAAATTCACGTTAAATCGTGTAAATCCCGCTTTCGGCACGTTTGAATTCAGAAGACTCAAGATTACTTTGGTTTTCTTCTTTTTCTTCAGGTTGATTTTTTTCTTTTTAACGACTATTTTACTGATATTGGTATTTACTCTCCTCAAAAATGCAGATACCGGTTTAACTGCTCTTCTACTAAAATTGAATTATCTATCCACAATCAACATCCAAATGAATTCACGCTCACGAATTAAGACGAATTGGAGATTGATTTTTAGGTCTCACGAATTAAAATGAATTGACAGACTCATGAATAAATCCGTGCTGACGCATTGGAAAGAATTCGCTCCCTCAAACTTGTTCGCCGCATTTGCACGAGTAGAAGATTCAAAACTTAAATACCGTCTTCTCCAATTTACAAAAATTGTCACACTGGTCCAATTCGTCATTGTCGCAAAGCGGGATTTACGGTGCGTCTTAGTCTTTTCAATCTAATTCGTATCAATTCTTTCTTTTTTGCTGGGATGTACCTATGACTATCATGAAATTAAAAATGCTGAATATTTCTTGTAATTTAATATATTTGACTTATCTTTATTCCCTACAAATAAATGTGATTCCTTCTTAAATATTGCGTATGCAACGGTATGCAATTATGATCGTTTTCTTCGAATTTCGAATAATTATTTAGACACTTTTTGGAAATCACCCATCAAAAAAACTGATGAAACTGTTAGATTAGGGCACTGATAAAACAATTATAGCACCACGGCAAACTATAAAATTATTTGGAAAGGGCTTTTAGGCAATGCCATTTTCAAAACTAAACAGGTGTTCTGGTTGGGAAAAAAGAAGGTGAACTTGGCAAGCTATACAAGAGCACTGATCAGTAACTTGACAACACCTAGCCAACTGAATGAAATTCGGTTTCCGCGACAAAAACTGGACAGTTATTTACAATATTAGGAAATGCCCTGACAAATTTCTACACAGGATTGCTTACTGCTTGATTTATCATTTCCTTCCACTCAATTCTGCCCTTTCGTCATCAGTAAAATCAACTACCACAAACTATTCTACTTAAATTTTATAAAACTTCTCCACCAGGGATATAATCAAACAAGGAATTACTAATTGCAGTTGAAAGTAACTTCATGGAAAAAACCATATCTGTTTGGAAAAATGAAGAGGCCAAGCAGCTTATCCGGTTCGAAACCTGATCGTGATAAAAGGATAAAGTATAAAGGATTTGGAGGCATCCGGGAAAGTGGATGATTTTGCCGCTGGTTGGAAGTTGGGGCTTGGGGTAACCCTTACACTCTTACAGGCAAAGCATCTCGACGCAGGGCTTCGGCTGAGACCTCGTAAACCCAGGAACGACCAATTAAACGAAACGAGCAGCGCACTGATGCACTCCATGACTGGTTGGTTGCCTGCGTTGTGCAGGTTATACGACTCGGAGAATTACCTTCAAATTACACAGTTGGCCCCGATGTGTGCACTTCCAGTATATACTTACACCCGGATAACAGCAGTCCCTAGTACCCAACAGCACGAAGTACGACCAATATACCTTTCCTGCCAGAAGAAAAGTTTATCGGTTCCCAAGAAGCCGCTGTCTTCCATCGCTGACAATAAGCTATGATTACCTGTGGCGACAATGAGCCGCCGAGTGCTAAAGAAAAGTGAGTTTTCGACCGAAAGTCGGAGAAATTAAATCGCAACACCTGAAGCCGGATCAGCCACCATTCTCTGAGAGATAGATCATAAACCTTGAACCATAAATATTAAACCAGTCTTTGATTTTTTAAATTAATTTTTTCGCAGTAATTATGGAAAAATAATACCAACTGTAACATTTATTTGTTATTCACACTTCGGTAAGAGTAGCGTTTACGATTCTTTCTCTTTGGTATAAAAATTTTGCTAGTAGGGCAATTTTGATAAGATTTACAACCTCACCCCCAAGCTTCATAAATTTCTAACATCGGCAGTTTTACTGCTCCATGACTAGAAAAAGTTCCACAGTCGTAAGGAAAATTGTATTATCACCAGGTGCAATTTCAACCCATAACGTTTGCTTCTCTAGGAAACTATACGATCTTTAGTACCCGTTGAACCTCTTTCAAGGGAAACAGTTTATCGAGTTATTGCCACTACCAGCTAGTAGTTTTCACGGCAGTCACATTTTTGCGAGCTGAGAAATGAGTAAATAATTCTGGGAAATTTTTTGTAGGTACAAAAATAAGAAAAATGGAAAATTTACTTTCAAACCTGATCTTTGATTCCAAGAATGAAAATTTAACCATTTCTTTAATAATCGAAATTGTACGAAGTCCTTTGATTAATTTCTCTTATTTCTTTTATTTTTAAATAGAAATGGATGTATTTTATTATGAATTATTTAATATTAGTTACCAAGAGTTTGCACTGTAAAAATAAAATCCTACTTTAAGCTTAAATATCGACTTTTTAAGACTGTCGGCTTACTTTGTGATTCCAGTGCTTTTTGCCTGCTAATTTTTTTTCTGTATACAGAGATAAGAACCAAATGAGGTCTTTATAATCCTTCATGTTGTATGTACTATCTGAAAGTATTTCTTTGTAAGTAACTGAATATTCATCCCTTCTCAAAGCAGCAATAAATCTGTCAAGATTCTTCCACATGAAAGAAATTCGGAGACGAAGAAGAAAGGGATGAAAATGGAATAACAGAATCAGTCGAAACACATTGGTTTAGAATCGAGAGCAAAGAAGGGTGCCTCGCTAACGAGGAATCTGACCAAAGTCCGGCGAGAGACCAACTGTTATACATACATACAAGCGAGTAGCCGCCGCTTTTTTGCTGATATGAATTCCCAATTCCTCGAAGCGCCGGACCATGGTGGTTGGATCGGCGTCCCCGTCGAATACATTAGCGATTCCTAGCGTGCGACGCGGATAATGAATGTTTCCGGTGACAGCCGACATTCGGGAATGCTTTGCGACAAACAATGCGGTCCTCTCTGTGTATCGGCCGACTCTCCCATCCTCCTTACTGTCTCTCGTCGCCTCTTTCTCCCACACCCTTGTTCACTCCCTTCCTTTCTCTTTTGCCCACCTGTGTTGATAACATGCCGCTGAAAGCACTCGTTGCCACCCGAAATTCATCCCAAATTCACGTCGATTCCTCCCTTCGCACATGGATCAACCTGCTTTGCTATTTGCAAGTTCCGACAAAAAATTTCGCCAATGTACACTAATATGGTATATAAGAGGCATTCTTTCCCAACTCAGCGCACCTCGAATTTTCAACCTTTATCGATCCTCTTGAAACTTGGGTATTTTGAAGCACCGTATGACCGAACTTTTGAGGCAAAACCATTAACCACCCGAGTCGAAATATAGGCCCTCCTTTGACCCTCTTTAGCTGTAAATGAAACCTCTTTTGGACCTACTTGGCCCTCGGCATCCTCTTTTGATTCTCGTAGAACCTCGTTGGACCTCTTTTCAACCTCTTTAGTCCTCTTAATAATTTTCAAAGTATGTTTGAAGCCCTCGTTTAAGACTCCATGACCCTCTTTATGACTTTAAAAATATTTATCAAGTCCTAATTTAAACCTCTATGATTTCTGCAATATTTTAAGTCCTCTGGCGTCTCATTCTACGATCCGTCGACAAAATAGTGCAAAGATAGTGTTCAAGAGTCAAGATTGCGTCAGCGTGTTACATCGAAAAATTACTTTGCGTTATAAAGATGGTAGGCAGAAAGCATGCTCTAATTTGGTGGCTAAAGACTGGATATAAAGATGTGGTTCCGCTGTCCACTTTTCCACCAAAACAGAGATTTGTTAACGCGATATCCAATTTGACCTGGTAGGATCATCGAAGTGGGATCAAAACGAAGGTTGAAGCGAAAATACTTGCAGTAAACGGTAAGTATTTCTAAGTTATTCAAAAAAGTCTTCCCTGATTGCCTAAAAATATTGAGTGCATCAGGTCATATGTCTTATTAACCTCAAAATTGCATGCGTGCATATTTCAGAACTTCAAGCATCGTATTCGAAACATATATATTGTAAAGAATTTCCAAGACATAACCTAAAATTTGGGAGTCGATATATGTAATACACCATTTCAAGATTTAGGGAGGAGTATTGAAATGATACAGGTGGCTTGGTGGGGAAATTGAAGTTGCGCAGTAGGCATTTGCGCATACACATATGTAAAATTTACTTTAAAACTGGAAAAGATTTCAAAAGATTTAAAACAAAATAGATACTTTTGAAAATTTCAAATTAAACTTTTCAAGCTTTTTAAGGATTTTGAAAGGTTAATATAATAAACAAAATTTCTTAAGATTCCTGTGGAAATTTTTAATGGCTTTTTATTTTGAAAAATTAATTTTAACAGACTATTTTTAAAAATTAAAAAGAAAATTTCAACAGACAAATGTATTAATTGAACAATTATTATTACTTTAGGAAAGAATTAAGTAAGTTTAAGAGAAACTTAGATATTTTATGTTGGAAAATTAGTTTTAAGAAAATATTTAAAAAGATTTAAAAATATTTTCAAAAACTTGTTAAATAAAATAATATTAATAAACTAATATACTATATTAATAAACTAATATTATTTTGGAAAAAAATCTGGAAGATTTTAAAGCAAGTTTTTTAATTTTGCAGGAGTTATTAAAAGTTTTGGGAAAAATTCAAATCATTTTAAAAAATAGTTAGAAGTTTTGAAGAAATTTCAAAAATAATTTAAAATTTGTCAAGATTCAAGTCAAGATACAAAAATTTTCTAAAGATTCCTGGGAAAGTTTAATGTGATTTTTTATTTTAAAAATTTTTTAAGAGAATTTTTAAAAATATTCTAAAATTAAAATATTTAAACATGTTCTAATTTAATATTGATCAATTAAAAAGTGTTATAAGTTTCCATTCTATACGTGTAAATTATTGAGTTTTTAAATCAACAAATTTTTAAGTTTAACTCTCATTTTCCTATGTTCTTCGGCTAATTTTAAAGTTAAATTTATATTTATAGATAATTTATTGGTAATTTAAAAATGTATCCAAGTTGGTGACACACGCTTACAAGAAAGAATTTCGTAGAAAGTTTAGTTCAAAACAATTAGAAAAGATTTTAAAATAATAATTGACAAAGGAAAAGAGAATGTATAAAATAAATAGTTTTGCCAAGTTATGTTCAGGTATTCAGTAGTATAAATGGATTTTTGTGAGATAATTGCCCTAAAGGGAACTTCTAAAGAACAAAAATGATTCCAAAATAACTTTGATGCCGCAAGAAATCTATAAAATGTAAATAAATATAAAATTAATTCAAAATAAGTACTAAATCAATTGTGATCAGGCAAGCACGGTAAGCAGAATTAGGGACGCTTTTTGCTCAGTCAACTCTTCTAAGGTAGGTAATTAATGAAAACACAATTTCCAAAAAAGAGACAAGTTGTATGATACAGGAACTACTTCAGAATAATGAGGAAGAAAAAAATTATGAATTGAAAGAATATATGCAATTTTTAGTCAGACGATTCCTTTTAATATTGTTTATTTCAAGACAATTAGAAGTTATTTCAAAGTAATAATAATGATTGAAAGAGACAAAAATAATGTAGAAAATAAGTAGTTTAGACAAGTTTTGGTCAGGTATTCAGTAGTATAAACGACTTTTTGTCAGACAATTTCCCTAAAAGGACCTTCTGAAGAACAACAATGATTCAGAAATAACTTTGAGGCCGAAAGAATGTATAAAATATAAATCAATATAACATTAATGCATAATAAGTAGTATAAACCAATTGGTAATCTAACAGAAAAATCTTTTACAAAGAACACAGAGAATTTATATGGTACAAGAATTACTCCTGAATAAAATAAGATGGAAGAAAAAAATTATGAATTGGAAGAATCGTTGATATATGCAATTTTTGGTCAGACGATTCCTATTTCGAATGTTTAGTTCATGACAATTAGAACAGATTTCAAAGTAATAATTAACACAGAAAAAGATAATGTATAAAATAAGTAGTTTAGTCAAGTTTTCGTTAGATATTCAGTAGTATAAATGGGTTTTTGTCAGACAATTCGTCAATTCCCCTAAAGGGAGCTTCTAAAAAACAAGAATGATGCCGAAATTTTAGTCATTTTTTTAGTCAATTTTAGTCAATTTTAGTCAAAATGTCCTAAAATTTTTTCAACTCTTTTGTTTCCTGTATATCTTCTTGTACCATGGGGGTAAAAAACTGCACAATTATTCTGATGTCTCTACGATTTTCAGAAATTTACCTTCAAAATTTATAAACGTAAGTTGGTGAATTCAAAGGCTGCTGACAAGATTTCCTTAAAGGTATCACCAAGGAAAGGTCATTATTTATTTGCGGCTTTTTTGGGTATAAAGTCATCATACTAAAGGAAATAATGTTTTTTTTTAGTCCTAGCAACTTAAATTATTAATTTCGTTATATATTTATTGGATTTATCAAAAAACTGACTTGATCTCGAATTGGGACATCTTCATTTACTAAAGTCAAACTCTCGGCTCAGTTTTAAAATTTATCCACATAAGACTCAACAAGTAAGTCTTTCTTATTTTCACATTAAAGCTCACAGTTTTTATTATATAGATCCATTTAGTAATTTCATTATCAAATGGGACCATTTCAAAGCGAATAAATTGATAATCTCTACTGCATTTATGTTGGAAAGCGGAACGAAAAGGCTTTCCTGTGTGCGTCATTTGCTCGTAAAACAAAACCGACTGTCCGAGGATGTTTCGAATTCCCGTTTCCAGAAGAGTCGCGCAAAAGCTTTGAAAGTGAATCGCGTAGCATTTAACGGAGATAGGCACCGTGCAAAGTGCCAAGCACGATTAAGTTTACGACCCGATCCATATCCGAGACGTTCAAGCCTGTTAAGCCAACTCTACAACATTGAAGCTGGTTGGAGCCAATCCAAAGATGCAGCCTAACTGTGCGTTATCGCATCGTCGTGATAACGAGCCGTTAAATCGAGATTCAAAGTATAAAATGTGTACGTGCTTGGAATGACATTTAAAAAAGGAATCCACTCTAATAGTTGGCTCTCTGAAAGTCTAAAAGGTATCCATGAGAATTGCGATAGAAATAGAGGATAAACAAGCATAAATTATTTCTTTTTTTCTCCCTCAAGTTCAAAGAGGACAGTTATCGACAAAATACAAATAATGACGATTATTGAAGCTAGAAACGATACATTTGTTAGAATTTACATTTACATTAATTGCAATAACCGAGGAAAATCGTGAAAATATTCATGCAGGTGTATCGAACAAAATATGTGCATCGTTAAAATGATCTCCGGATTTTCAATAAAACGTTTCACTAATTCAATTAATATGTCATAAGTGCAAAAGGATTGCGTTGAGAATTTAATGGATTTCAACTTATAACGACCATGGAATAATAATTACGGTATAAATCTGACATTGTGTGAGTATTAACTCAACTGCCTTCGAGATGGAATAAACCACTTTATATAATCAAAGTACTTTCAGGACGCGTAAAATGAGTTTTAATGAAATCATAAAATATTATGTGCAAAGTTGTTATGTTATAAATACTTTAATTGACTTCATAGGCTAGTGGAATTAGACATAAAATCGAGTCAATTAACAAAAATTCCGAAGGTCTTTAATAAAATTGTATATTTGTTTTTTTATATGTTGAACATAAAATAAAATTTTGCAAAACGTGATCAGGTCGGCAATTTATTTTAAAAAATTAATTTGCAAAATTTGCCCCCCATTTCTTCACAAAAATTCATTTTTGTGGAGAATTTCACAAAAAAACATTTTGCAAACTTGAGTGAGTAATTATAAACTCAGTCTCTATCCTGTATTAAATTTGCAAAATGTTCGTGATGCGGCAACATTATTAATTATAAACAAATTATTACTTTGTTAATCACTCCCCAGTGAACATACCGAAGGTTTTGCAAAATGTTGTTTCTGCTTTTTTCCATCTAGAAGAGACTATTGCATAATTTGCAAAACTAAATACATAACGCAAATTATCGTTTTTTAAAGTATTGTTAAATTTTTTGCAATTCGACTCCTAAAATTCCAGCGAAAATTTTGAAGGTTGTATTTTTGGGTAGCAAATGTTAGAAATGTTGAGATATGAAAATTATCTAATTTGCAAAAGGTTGCTCGACCGGCAAAAATATTAAAATTGCAATTAAACAAATTAGTTACTTTTGTAAACTAGCCAACAATTATAAACATTTTGCAAATTGTACTGAGTGATAAACAACTTATTACCAACGTCATATTACATTTGAAAACTGTTTACAACTTGGCAACATTATAAAATATTAAAAATTATTATTTTGTTTATCACTCCCCAGCGAAAATACCGAAGATTTTGCAAATGTTGTTTCTCTTTCTTTCCATTCAGAAGAGATATGATATGAGATATGATTTGCAAACCTGTATGCATAACGCAAATTATCGTTTTTTAAATTAATATTGCATTTCTTTCAATTCGACTCATAAAATTCTTGCGAAAATTGCAAATGTTGTGTTTTTTGGTAGCATATGTTGGAAATGTCGAAATCTAAAAAATATTAAATTTGCAAAACGTTGCACGACCGGCAACAATATTAAAATTGCAATTAACCTATAATTGTTCCTAAAAAGTAGAAATAACGAACTTCCGGGTTGCAATTCCTGCAGAAGTTGTATTGTGTTTGAAGGGCTTAAAGTTTATTTTTGATCTTAAAATATCTCATAAAAATCAGTAATTTTAGCGACACTTCACTTTCAACCGAATTTTCAATCATGACGCGAAGGCCGGAATAAAAAATGTAGAGCATTTTCGTTTTATAAGAAAATTTCTACGAACCTTTCGGATGCAATGTGTCCATATATAAGGTAGATGACCCAGTAATCGTACCGGTCCCAGTAATCGTGCAATTGGCATATAACCTAAAGAAATAATTATAAAAGTTCTCTAAAAAAGTATTTAGTAACAAAAAACAACAAGCTTTAGCATTATTTATAATCAAAATCAATAACAATCAAGTATAAATGCTTAAAACAAATATCGAGGGCAAAACGATTACTGGGTCTAAGGTCACTATTACTGGGTCATTTACCTTATTTCCAGTACTTTCTGTTCTTTAATTTTTCAGATTTTTGTATTCATATATTTTATAGTTGAAAATATGTTGTCTCTAAATTCGAAACTGTTTTCAATAATAACCAAAAAATTCTTCAATCTCCATATTGGCTACGAATGTATACGGATTATGTGCAGGTTATATAATATGAATAATAAATCAACAGAAAATTGTCTTAAAATTTAAGGCTTAAATTTCAGAATAGCTTAAAGTAAAATATGTGTTCCATAGTACTGTTATCGGTGTTTACAGTCCTCAAAGTTTGTTTCCCACTAGAAGCTTTGAGAGAAATCTGTCAGTAGAGAACGGAA
>JBAGKK010000038.1:782373-794521 GCA_037177015.1 Euceroptres primus
TCATTTTTAACGATTAAAAATCTCATTTTTCTCGTAAACGAAGCAAAATATAAATAGTAGGTCATAGTTTAAAATTGCTTCCCTTTCTGAAATCTACGAAAATGCACCCTTACCAGATGTATATCTTGTGCATTTTAACAAAAATTTTCAAAAAATATATATATAAAAAATCTATAAAAGCGACTAAAATAACATTTAGTTTAACTAACTTCAAAATTTTATTTTTAAAATCGTTTGCTTTTAGTTCAGAAACAATGTGCAAAACATGCTTCATGAAATTATTAAGGTTTTTGAGCTTCAAAGTGCAGAAAAATTGATTTTTATCTCGAAAATTGAAGAAATATCATTTTTAACGTTTGAAAATCTTATTTTAATAATGTATTTAGAATATTACATTGTTATCACGTTCGTTATCAAGTTTTGTTAAAAAATACATTTCTTTAATTTTTTTAAAGATTAAAAGAAATACTTATTTTCCTGGATAGAATGCTTCCTAATTTTAATTGCTTTAGAATTAGAAACAGGAATTCACAATAATAAAAATCAGTTCGTCTCAATTAGAAAAATTAAATGATTTCTTATCTATATTTGAAGTGATTAAAAGACATCTTAGAAAGAAATACAAGAAGAAAATTTAACTTAACAGCCCCTTCTTTACCTGATATCAATAAAAAAATGTTTCTTCAATTTTATAGATAAAAACCGATTTTTCTTTACTTTTAAACTCAGAAACCCTAATAATCTTATGGAACATGTTTTTTAAATTGTTATTGACCTAAAAGCAAACGTTTTTAGAAATAAAATACAAAACATGCTTCAGGAGATTATTAAGATTTTTGAGCTTCAAAGTGAAGAAAAATTGATTTTTATCTCCAAAATTGAAGAAATATCATTTTTAACTATTGAAAATCTTATTTTACTCGAAAACGACGCAAAATATGAATAGCAGTTTATAGTTCAAACTTGTTTCCCTTCCGAAAATCTATAAAATTTTATCCTCACCAGTTATTTATCAGCATTTCAACCAATTTTTTCAAAAAAATAGAAAAAATCGATAAAAGTGGACTAAAGTAGCATTTAGTTTAACGCACTTTAACATTTTATTTTTAATATCTTAAATATAATATCAGACGTAAAGACTTTTGTAATGGCAAAGAGCAAACATGTTTTTGACATCGTTACTCACCTAAAAGCAAACGTTTTTAGAAATAAAATGTTGAAGTTCGTTAAAGTCAATTCTATTTTAGTCGCTTTTATCGATTTTTTCTAATTTTTTTAAAAAATTTGTTAAAATATACAAGATAAACATCTGGTGAGGGTATAAATTTATAGATTTTAGAAAGGAGAATAATTTTGAATTATGATATAACATGTTCTTCACATTGCTACTAAAGTAAAAACAAACGTTTTTAAAACTAAAATGTTAAATTTTGGTAAACTAAATGCTATTTTAATCAATTTTTTCGATTTTTCCTATTTTTTTGGGAAAATTTGTTTAAAATCACAAGATAAAAATCTGGTAAGGGTATAATTTTATAGATTTTAGGAAGGAAAACAATGTATAGAATTCCTGAAAATAAAACCAAGAATCCAACGACCAAATTTAGACAAACGCCATAATTGGTCCAAATTTGGTCGTTGGATTCTTGATTTTATTTTCAGGAATTCTATACATTAACTTGATTATTGGACGTTAAATAGGATTTTAAATTTAATTTTATTCTAATTTAAATTTCTTAATTTTAAGGAAAACAATTTTGAACTATGAACTGCTATTCATATTTTGCGTCGTTTTCGAGAAAAATGAAATTTTTCACTGTTAAAAATAAAAAAAAATTTTTCTCAAAAACGCCGAATACGATTTTTTTCTTTCTTGGCTTAAAATGGCCGGGGGGCATCCTCGAAACACGTACAAAAGAGAAACTAGATGTGCAAGCATTTTTGGGTTGAACTTAAACGAGGCTAGGCGTGTATATTTTTTTAAAAATTCATCAATAATAAAACAAAAAAGTACAATTTTGGTTTTGCTAATCAAAAGAACTTGTTTAATTTTCTCGACTTGGGAATGGGAATTACCTGGATATAAAGTTTACTTAGAAAGACGTTCCTTGACTCTGAAATAAGAGTCGACGACTCTCGATCGGACATGGAGAGAACTCGATGACGTATATGATAATAATGTGTGGCCATTGGTTGCTTTCTTTCGTAAAACATCTCCTTTCTCGTCGTTTCCTTTCATTTGAATGCGGCCTCGAGGCGAGAGACGTTAACCGTTCTTATCCATTTAAACAAAATGTCAAAGTGCCAGATGATAATGCGGGGGAAATAAATCAAGTGCGCTGAAAAGATGACGGTGATAAATGTAAACACGTCTGCCAAGCAGCTTCAAGACACACTGGGCCGGTGAGTGATGGCGATGTCATGAGATGTGGAATCATAATAATTCATAAAGTCAGACTAGACCTTAATCGTTGATTAATGAAACGGCTCCCTTGTTTCAATTTGTTTCTTTATTCGTTTACCTTTATTTTTTTTCTTTATCCTCGCTGCTGAAGAGAAAGGACGAGAAGCCCCGAGTACTCGATAAACCCAATTAATGTATCAAAAATTCCTTATCCTTTTTTCTATATACATCTAAAATTAAATAACTTTAAAAATTCAATAATTAAAAATTAAAGAGTGTGAGCTCGTAAAATTCCAATTATGAAAAGAAAATTTCTTCAGATAAAAGGTTTTCCTGTCGTTGTTTCACTCTTGTAAATTAAACCAGAACTTTGTCTACTTTTGAAGTTGCGTCTATACGACGTAGAGTCGTGAAATTTATGGCGTTTTAACGAATGATAATTTTGAACCCGCGACTTGAAAATCTCAACTGTGCAACGCGTGTATGTACATTTATACACTGTACATACATAGAGATTTACGATCTTTGCTTTAGTATCGTCGGCTGTTTGTGATTTAGTGCGCGCTTGTCGCGCCGTCACTTACTTTCAAATTAATCTTGAAGAATATGAGCCATACACGGAAATACCACATTAAGAAGTATTTTACTAATAAACAGAAGTAAGATAAGAAATTTAAATACAATAAATTTCAATCACAATAAACCATTGCTTGGAAATCCTAATAGCGGCAGAGATATTACTCACGCTAAGACTTAATGTCAATAAAATAATAAATTTGATTTAAGTATAATTCCTCTGACGAGATAAACGAAAAGATTTCCATTGATATTACTGAATTTCAAATCAACCGACACACACTAAAAAATAAAAATGCTTTTAAAACCAAATTCGGTATGGAAACAGATCGGGAAACCATTCGACTTCAGTTTAGTCCATGAATCCCGAATAAAAGAATTACGATTTCTGAATCAAAATAGAATGATTGTGAATGAAAACAAAATCGAATCTGGTATCATTTTTCAAAATGAAGTTGATCAGATATATAGAACAATTGGCGATCATATTAGAACGCCCAAAAAATCATACCGGATTGAAAGGAAAATCTAGTTTTTACTGTGCACCGAATAATTTTAGATCGTGTTTTGAATAAGAATATTTCTATAAAATTTAAACCTAATTATTTCATTATTCAGGTATTTAGCAATAGGAATAATGCCACTACAATGAAAATTACAAGTAATTAAGAACAGAGCACTGAAAAATGTTTCTAATTGGTCTTGATTAACATCATTTCGCATTTTCAACTGTATGGATATTTAACCACTTAGAAACTGTTCCTCGAGAAGAAACTTGAAAGATGCCGAGATCGGATTCACCTACATTCTGCGAGTTGGCGAAATGCCGCTAACTGAACAGTTTTCTGCGACAGAAAAGAAAAGGTAAGGGATTGAAGGAGTAAGAGACAGAGAAGGAATAAAACGCAGGGCTGCGTGCCTGCCTGTAATCACGAGCCGGGATAAAGTTATTCCGGGGCATAAATAACCGACATGTCTGGAATAAGGCATTAATTTATGTTATTTATCGCCTATTACGCCGCAAAGAAACACTCACATGGGAAATAATGTATCATTCTCAACACGCGCTCGCGAACGCGGGAATCGGAGAGTGATTCAGAATGCCAACGAACGCTGACGTTTCTGTATGTATATACTCGCAAATACTGATATTTATTTGTATGAGTTTCTAGGCGCACAAGAAGAAGAAAAAAATAATGTTTCTTGTTCGAGCCACACCGCCATATTGCGTAACAACAACTAAAGAGACTCCTCTTCGAAGAAAGAACTCTTGGCAATTCCTCACCTATACGTTTACATGCCATTTTTATTCATGTATTCAGTACCATCCTTGCTTTTCCTACCACGTATATCGTCACAATAAATTTTACATTTATTTCACGTATTAGAAAATTCTATTTTGTATGTAAATTTCAAAAAGTTTGTGAAATTTCGTTCTTTTCGTTAGTTTTTTTAAAAACAGATTTAAACTTACCAATATTTGCAGTTACAACTTTTTTATTCAGAGAATAATTTTTAAAAGAAAAGTTTGTACAATTTCGTTCTTTTCGTTAGTTTTTTATTTAACAGACTTAAACTTACCAATATTTGCAGTTACAACTTTTTTATTCAGAGAATAATTTTGAAAAGAAACTCAAAAATAATAAAGTATCAGGGTATCACAAAATTCTATTGTAATTATCAGGAGATGACTCATACGTTCTCGTAGTTCCTAATTTTTCTCTTAATTTATATAAAACACCATCTAGAATTTTGAAACAAAATAGCGCAAAAGCTGACAAGATTCTGAGTAAAATGAGCCCAAGATGAAGTTATTTTGTTCATTTTGTGAGAGGATATGGCTAATTTGAAAAGTAAATTTCTATACAATCATAGGGCGGGTTTCACCAACTGTGATTAAAATTTTAATAAATGATTAACTCAGTTTAACCGCTCGTGATTGGCCGATTAAGGAGTTAATCCTTGATTAACTTTTTAACAAGAGTTAGTGAAATCGGCCCTTAGTGATTAGCAGCATAATTGAGCAACTGTTTTCTTATTTGCTGCAAAAAGCTAAACATGGAACAAATAAGTTTAAAAAATTCATAATCTTTTTTTTGAGAAAAATCTTTTTATACTTTATCTCTTTATATTTTTAAATTATATAAAATCAGTAATCGTAAACATTCTGTAAAGGTTTCTTAAAATCTACATTTGTTTGACTTTTAGAATTATTTTGATGCAGATAAAATGTCCTAGAATTTTTTCAACTTCTTTGTTCCATGTTTAACTTTTTGTACAATGCAGGAAAAAAAAGGAAATATTATTCTGATAAGTTTCTACGATCCTGCAGGAATTGGGGCTTGATAAGTGAATTAGTAGTTTTCTACTAATGAAATAGGAATCGTTTACCAATTGCTTTAGTAAGCATCTCTACTATTATTTAATACAAAACAACTAATTAGTAAAGCTTACGAAATGTAAGCCTGAATCTCTACTATTATTTAGTAGAAAACTACTATTTAGTAAAGCTTACGAAATGTAAGCCTAAATCTTTACTATTATTTAGTAGAAAACTACTAATTAGTAAAGCTTACAAAGTGTAATTAAAAAAGCCTTAATTAAAAAACCAAGGCTAAACATGGAACAAATAAGTTGAAAAAATTCCTAATTTTTTTAAAAATCTTTTTATAAATTATACGAAATCAATAATCGTAAATATTCTGTAAAGGTTTCTTAAAATTTACATTTGTTTGACTTTTCGAATTATTTTTATGCAGATGAGATGTCCTAGAATTTCTTCAACTTCTTTGTTCCATGTTTAACTTTTTGTACCATGCAGGAAAAAAATGGAAAAATTATTCTGATGCTTCTACAATCCTGCAGGAATTGACTTTTAAAATGAGCCGAAAAACAGTGAAAAACGTTTATTATTTCAGTTATTATTTCAAATTCAAGAAAACATTAAAATTTGCTCCATTTTTTAAATATCTTTTTACTGAATTGACCAAATAAATTCATCTTGGGCTTATTTTATGCAAAATTTAAATACCTTCCGTAACATTTGAAGGAAAAGATTCTATTAAGTGTGTTATTGAAATTAGGAGAGAAATTAGCAACTAGGAAGAATTAGTGTATTTTTATTTCCTGGGGGGTGGGGGGATTACGTAACTTTTTCCACTTTCCGCTTCCCATTTCTCACTACCAACTTCTCATTTTTCACCTGTCATTTTTGTCTCAATTCACATCGCCTGACATTGCTGAGTTTTTAAACAACACAAATGAATTTTATGTGACGAGAATAATAGAACGTTCGTGTTTACACTCGTCAAGATTGTAAAAAGAACTGATGATGATCTTTCTCGGATAAGTGCGATTATATTTTACTAGATTGTGTGGATTATTGTTCATCATTTGGAAAAACACTGAACTATTTCAAGTATTTCAAGTAATTAGTAGCTAAGTAATTTTATAAAAAGGTAACGTTTAATTAAGGTGAAAAGAAATAGTATATGTTTATTTAAATTAGATTTAAATGCATGTATACAGTTATTACATTTAGTTGAGAGTTTAATTAGTTTCGGTGCAATTAATTAAATTAAATATTAAGAATAGAACGAATCCACTTCAAATTATGCAGGCCGGCAGGTGACATGTTCAGGATTGGCTTGCCAATGAAATATGTTTTTGTACGTGGAAAATAAGGAGACACGAATTTTTTTAAATTAGCATAGCAACGTTTTTACATTTTTTACAAATATTTTACTTCACTTGACTAGGAATTTACATATCTCAAAGAGTCATCCCATGCAATGACAATTTTAAGGATAAAATGAGTTTTTTTAGAAATTTTACTTTAAAAACCTGGCCATTTTTGCAAATTTAAGGATATTAAGATTTTTCTTGCCTCAGATTATAAAGTTTTTTGCACTCTTTCAAAATCTATAAAAAAAATAAAAAATAATAAAAAGTGGTAAAGTTATTTCAATTTTTTGAAAAAAAATAAAAAAGTATTTATCAAAAACCCCACCTTTTTTTTCGAAAGTTTTAGGAGTTAAAGGTACTGATAAAGTCTACTTACCATAAATTTCCCATTTGGTATTTTTTTTTGTTTCTCGAGAGAAAAAAATTAATTTACATTTTTTTTCAAAACCTTGCCATTTTTGCGATTTTTGAGATTTCCTGTTCTAGATTGTCAAGTTTTTTTCACTCTTTCCGATGAGAGCAACCAAGAAAGAATAAAAAATGGCAAAGCTATTTTGAGTTTTGAAAAATTGAAGCACGAAATTTTATCAGTTATCTTTTATTTTGCTGAAATTTTCAGGAGTGATAAGTATCATATATTCAAGCCGGACTGAGTCTTTTTTTCTCGGGAAAATAACGTCGATTCGTCTCATATTTTTTTACTTCAGAGTTTTTCAAAAAATCAAAACAGCTTTATCATTTTTTATTCGTTCTTTGTTTTTCACATCGATTTCGAAAGAATAAAAAAAATTGACAAAATGGAACAAAAAAAACCTTAAAATCTAAAAAATACAAAAAAAATTAATTGTAAAATACAAAATTAATAAAATTAATGTAAAATACAAAAATGGTTTTGAAGGTTTTGAAAAAAAAATCGAAGTTCTCCCGAAAAACAAAAAAATACCAAATGGGAAATTTATGCTAAGTAGACTATATTAGTACTTATTATTCCTTAAAATGTCAGGGAAAAAAGGTGGGTTTTATGAGAAAACTTTTTTTCAAAAAATCGAAATAACTTCACCATTTTTTATTACTTTTAAATTTTTTGTATGCATTTTGAAAGAGTGCAAGAAATTGTATAAACTGAAACAAGAAAAACCTAAATATCTCAAAAATTGCAAAAATGGAAAGGTTTTTAAAATATAATTTCCAAAAAACTCATTTTGTCCTTAAAATGTTGAAATTTTCGTAAAATCCAAAAAACTCATTTTATCCTTAAAATTTTAAAATTTTCGTAAAAAATGTAACAATGTCGCTATGTTAATTTAAAAAAATACGTGTCTCTTTATTTTCCACGTACAAAAACATATTTCATTGGCAAGTCAATCCTCAACATGTCACCCGCCGACCTGCATCATTTGAAATGGCAATAATCAGTTGTAATATAAATGTAATAAATATAAATGATAGTAAATTCTGTTTGTAACTGAAATGATTACAAACAGCTTTTTTCTAAAATGTCCTTTTCTCAAGTAATAGTTTAACTTGATTAATAACATACATAATAATTTAAGTTATTTATTTATTACCTTTAATTTTAATATTTACAAAAATTTCCTTTTTCTGTGCCATCAAATCAATTCTCCAGACCAACTCCAAAAAGAGAGAGGTTTAAGGGACCGGAATCGTAATTCGGTGGCAAGAAACAGGAAGAAATGGTATTAATAATTTTCTTTAAATGTTATTATTACGGAAATATCCGTACAACTAGCAGACAACATAGTATGGGCCGAGGCTATTGTTACGGACAATAGCCTGGCTCCCCTTTGTGTTGTATGTAAGTTGTACGGAAATTTCCGTAATAATATCCTCGGCCTAAATATTATTATTAGTTATTTTGAGGTTAAGAACTTAATTCTTAATTTTTTAGACCTACTTTAGGTTTTTTAAAAAGAAAAATTGAATCTAATTTAAATAAACATGTACTATTTCTTTTAACCTTAATCATACGTTAACTTTTTATAAAATTACTTATCTAATAGTTATTTGAAATACGTCCAGTGGTTTACAAATGGTGAACAAAAATTCACACATTATAGTAAAATACAATCGCAGTTGCACGCGAAAAATTATCATCAGTTCTTTTTACAATCTTGACGAGTGTAAACACGAACATTCTATTACCCTTGTCACATAAAATTCATCTGTGTCGTTTAAAAACTCAGCAATGACAGGCGATGTGAATTGAGACAAAAATGACAGGTGAAAAATGAGAAGTGGAAAGTGGGAAATAGGAAGTGGGAAGTGGAGAAAGTTACGAAATCGACCCCCTGGCCGGTACTGAATACTCTCTAGCTTTAAATCTTAATTATTAGTTTTCTACAAATAAAATAGTGCGAAATCGTTTATCAACTACTTTAAAAAGTATTTCTACTAATTTTTAGTAGAAAACTTGTAATTCAAAGTAGAAAACTACTAATTCACTTGTTAAATGAATTATTTATTACTTTATTTAGTAAGTGAGTAGTATTTCACTAAATGAATTATTAATTCATTTAGTGAGTTAGTAGTTTTATATTTCAAATTACTAGTTTTTTTACTTTGAATTACTAGTTTTCTACTTTGAATTACTAGTTTTCTACTTTAAATTACTAGTTTTCTACTAAAAATTAGTAGAAACCCTTACTAAATCAATTGGTAAACGATTTCGCACTATTTAATTATTTCCTAAATCTGAATTTGTAGTTTCCTGAAGAAATAGTACCGAATCGTTTACCAATTGCTTTAGTAAGCATTTCTATTCATTATTAGTAGAAATTACTAATTCGCTTAGTAAGGCTTACTGAGAGAATTAGTAAGACTTACTAAGTAAATTAGTAGTTTTCTACTAATGAAATAGTGTTGAATCGTTTACCAATTGCTTTAGTAGACATCTCTACTATTATTTAATAGAAAACTACTAGTTAGTAAGGCTTACTAAATGAATTACACAGCCACACAAAAAAAAGTGTGCGGAGCCAAAAAAGCGATCTACATAGTGTTATAGTATTAGTCGAGATTAGTCGAAATCCAAAATTTTGGAATTTTCTGCTTACCAGTTTTTTTTTATTTGACCTTGAATTTTTAGTCGAGGTTGAATTTTTCCAAGTTGGCTACTTAGCATTTAGAATTGTTTTTTCAAGCTGTTGGTTTGATCTTTTCATAGCTTTCATGTTAAAAGATGTTTTCTGAAGTTTAGGCAGCGAAAAAAATTTTTTGTAAAAGTTACTAACAAAAAAATTATAATGTTTCAACATGATTAACATTTTTTTCTCAAACGGCTAAACAGATATTAACAACTGTGACGTCAAAATTTTTATTCATGAATGTATATTATAGAAATATGCTTTTGAATTTACAAAAATGAATTTGTTAATAAAAATCTCATTTATTTATAAACAATTTGAGATTTTTTCTACTCATAAAAATTTTTTATCACACGTTGTTCTACATTACTTTTGGAGAGAAACGCTGGAAGGAATATGATGTAATTCTTATAAGAATTACATCCTATTTCTTCCATTTTTTCTGCACATAAAAAATTTTTCATCTACGTTGCTCTCCATTCTTTTTGGAGATAAACGCTGGAAGAAATACGATGTAATTCTTACAAGAAGTACATCGTATTCTTACAAGAATTACATTGTATTCTTACAAGAATTACATCGTATTTCTTCCAGCGTTTCTCTCCAAAAGTAATGTAGAACAAAGTGAGATGAAAAATTTTTTTAGTAGAAAAAATCTCAAATTGTTTATAAACAAATGATAATTTTATTAACAAATTCATTTTTGTAAATTTAAAAGCATATTTCTATAATAGACATTCATAAATAAAAATGTTGACGTCACAGTTGTTAATATCCGTCTAGCCGTTTTCGATAAAAATGTTATTCATGTTGAAACATTATAATTTTCTTGTTATTAACTTTTACAAAAAATTTTTTGCCACCTAAACTTCAGAAAATATCTTTTAACATGAAAGCTATGAAAAGAACAACTCAACAGCTTGAAAAAACAATTCCAGATACTAAGTAGCCAACTTAGAAAAATTCAACCTCGACTAAAAATTCAAGGTCGAATAAAAAAAAACTGGTAAGCAGAAACTTCCAAAATTTTGGATTTCGACTAATCTCGATACTACAACTACTATACTACAACAACTACAACACTATGTAGGTCGCTTTTTGGCTCCGCACACTGTTTTTTGTGTGGTTGTGTTATTAAGGCTTAGAAAGTGTAAGCCTTAATTAGAAAAAAGTAGGGCTTACTTAGTGATTACTAAACGATTAGATTAATAAAAAACTACTAATTAAGATTTAGAGAGTAACTAAATAAGCTAAAGCTAAACTACAGAAGAATACAGAAACGCAGTCTCTTCTTTTGAAAGGACAAGGCTGAAAATTGCGAGAACCTCATGCAAGAAATATGACCCTACTAATAAGTTCCGGTCACCCGATGCTAATAGTGGTTTAAAACCAGAATTCAGAAGACAAGCTAGTCTGCTACTGTACCGCAGATTCCACCGCCTCGTCATCTATGAAATTTACAGTCCATCCAAGAAGAACGCGAACGAGAGGAGAGAAGAAAAACGTCTTTTCCCTACTGACGTCGTAGTAACTTTCGACTCCACGGGTAAGCCAATATTTCAAGTGTAGCGGAACCAAGATTGAGGTTAGGAAGCAATGGTGGCTGCTGACCAAGGTGGAAGATAAATTTGTTCCGCAATTGAGACAGGCGTGCCGCAGTAAATCTTTTCTATTAGGTATCTCTTCTTCCCAACCGCCACAGGTATAAAACTATAAATCGGGATGGGGAAGACACCTTTACTCCGGGACCTTTGGCACAACTTATGGGTGAAAGAAGAGGAAACGTGAATGTGTGAGTTCAACTATTTTTACAGTCTACTTGGAAGCTTTCGACGTATTTAATGAGAAAGTTACTAGAATAATCCAAGAAATCTGTTTTAACCTCTTACATAACAAAATTTAGTGTACATGAACATTGACATTAAATTTATCATTTAAATTTATTTATTTGACAATGGTTTGTATAAATAGATCAGTTTATCTACATACATCAGCATAATCTATATTTAAATAAGAACTATACATCTAATATTGGATACGATCTTACGATTGTCATTTCAGATCCGTTCTACAATCTATATGTTAAACAGATCAGAAAGATGAATCTGTGCTAGATATATGCAATATCTTCCTACATATGAAGCATCCACCAAAAGAACGTTTTATGTACAATTTCTTTTTTTAGAGTCTATTTTCATAGTATGAAAGTGAACTCAAATCAAAAAAATTTTATTCCACATCATACACTGAGAAAAATTCCTGATAACTGTGACTACTTTTCCCTAGTTGCTGGAGGCCCCCCACAAGCCAAATATAGTTGAAATAACTGTACCTCTAATAATCAAATGAAGTATTAAAAGTAGTAAATATAACTGTTTTT
>JBAGKK010000038.1:825262-839541 GCA_037177015.1 Euceroptres primus
TTTTAGAAGACATCCGCGGCAGGAAATCTTAAAAATCCAATTTTTCATCTGGAAAAAAAAACCAGAAAAATTCTTAAAGTAGATAAGATTTCCCAGTGAAGTACCCAAGATTATTAAAAAATATTGATTTTTGTGAAAATGGTGATCATTTGAAGCGAAAACTTGATTTTTTGAAAAAAAAACGACACTAAAAGTTTTATAAAATTGGCAATTTTCAACCAATTTCAAAAATAGTGGATATTTCACTGGGCGATCTTATCTACTTTAAGAATTTTTTTGTTTTTTTGTTCCAGATGCAAAATTGGATTTTTAAGATTTCCTGACGCGGACGTCCTCTAAAAACACTACTGCAACATGGATGGGCCGTACCGCCGCTACATTAGAGAATTTAAAAAAAACTCATTTTAGACCCTTTTTTAATGAATAATAAAGCCCTTAACTTTAAATTACTCAATAGTTTTTCATTTACTCCAAAAAATCACAAAAGCACTTTATTTTTAAAGGTCCAAAGGTAGTCTAACCCCTTAAAACTAACTTCGTTTCAGATTATTTTCTGGAAATAAAGTTTTGTTGGAAAAGGCAGTGTGGTATTAGGAAAAATTTAAGAAATGTGTTAAATATTGCATTCATGGAAAAAATCTCTCAAATTAACAGAAGTCATCTGTTGAAATAGGAACAGCAGATTTTTCTGTTATATTTACAGAAAATTCTGTTAAAGTAACAGATGTTTAATAAATTTAACTGACATATCTGCAGAATCTGTAGAATTAACAGAAATGTCTGTTAGGTTAATAGAATTCTAATTTTTCTTAACAACTGTCAACCTAACAGACATTTCTGTTAATTCTACAGATATACCTTATTTTACTAACTATCTGTTAGTTTAACAGAAATTTCTGTAAATATAACAGAAAAATTGGCTGGCCCTATATTCTAACAGATACCTTCTGTTCATTAAACAGATTTTTTTCTCCGTGATATAATGGAAATAATGTGGATAAAATTTTACAAAAATGCGATTTTACTTTTATAAGAAGTTCTATGGAGACTTAAGATCTAGTCTTTTGAAGTAAATTTTTATCCAAATTGTATCTACCATTCTCCAATTTTCTACTAATTGTTAGGCGGACTTTTATAGGTTTTTAGGTCTTTTGGGTTTTTTTTTAGAAATTTATAAAAATTTAATAAGAAAATTAAGTAACTTGAAATAAACCAAAATAAACTGAAAATAACTATGAAATAAATGATGAATGATAAATGATAAATGATAAATCAATTCATAAATCATCTAATTGTGAAACTGAATTTCGTTTTGGTAATAAGATATAAATTTTCAACAGAAATATATTTATCGATCGCACGCATTTTTGGTAATCAAAGTTTCACATTGTTTCTTTTTACATTTACAAAAATTGACACGTGCAAAATTAAAAGAGAGAAATAAGTGAGAAGTGACAAATGACAAATAACAAGTGACAAAGTTACTTAATCGCTCCCTTGCTTTCGTTTGGCTTAATTATTTTACTACCAGCAAATATTCAAATAACTTCAAACTTTAGATTGTTTATTTTTTAGTGTCGCGTAAAAATTGTTACATTCAGTACATTTAATGAGTAAGGAGCTCAATTCCATAAGACCATTCTTAGCACGTTAGAAATTTTATAGCCTCTCGGTAATGTCTGTTGGCCGTGTGTATTATTTTGTAGAAGGTGAATAACATATTACTTTAAAACCCCCTCGCCTCGGTAACGCCTCTTAAAGCCCTCGGTTCCGCAATGTATATGGAAGTACATATTACCACATATGAGACACGCGCAATAATACAGACAATACACAAGCATGTTGGAGTATTAACGTAATCGTCGACTCGACGGGCGTCCAACGGCTGCATTAATACTCATGCAAATTATACAACGGCCGCAGAAACCTATAATGTTGGAACATTATTCCGTAATTTATTGATGGCATAATAATTACCCGCGACTATCATAATTACTGTAATGTATCATAATACTGTAAACAACACTGAGGCATTACCGGCCCAGCCAAGATACATCTAATCACCACAGAGTGATTAAGGCGAAAGTTAACTCGCCAGCAAGAAACACTTTTATGAGTGTATGTTGCGTATACGAGAAGAGCGCAGTACACAATTACCATCGCTCTAACACCTTGCAGAATTCACCGTCTTTTGCTTCCGACACACGTTATTCTGTTTCATTATATATTGGTGTTCCCCGGCGTTTTCGCCAAATTAGAGAGTGCGATACATACTTTATGGATCTACATATTTTATGGCACGCTACCTTATAGTAAAGATGCAAAGATTGTGCCTGTCCTCATCAAACTATGGACAGAAATTATTAACATTTAAGTCAATTTATTACACCAACAATGTTCTTTCCAGCCTGTGAGCAAATGCGATCGTAAAATTTCTTTTGTGATAAATATTCTTCCGTTGTTAATGTCAAATAATTGTATAAGGGTGCAATTATTTATTTTATTTATTTAAAATTGTTCATTTTATTTATTTACAATTGTTTATTTTATTTACTTCTACCACATTACTGATGATTACACACTAAATCGTGGGGCATTATTTTAATTTGCAGCGATATTACTTTGATCTGAAGTGGATCATTTATTCTATAGTTACAGTCTTTTATTTTCCTATTTCTCATTTGGCTGCCGATTAAAATGATACCGTAGAATTTTCTGTGTAAGAATAATCATATGTTTACTCTCTAATCTCTAAATCTGAATTAGTGAAAAGAGATCAACTGATTTACTTTAGTGAAAATTTCTACTAATTATTATAGTAATTATTGACTAAAAATTTGGTGAAAAGATGAAAACAACTCAAATAAATAGTGAAATTAATTAAATATATTTCGTTGCATACTTCACCATTATCAAATCCTATACTTCCAATTTTTAATGGATGATTGGTAATTAATTTTTAATTGGGTCGTCGGGCAAAAGATCGTAAGTACCAAAACGCGAATTTTACAGGGGGTACGAAAAACTGTCTAACTTTAAAGCTTTTAATTTAAAAAGAAAACAAGAAATCACTTTCGAGCTATTACTTAGCTCTATTGAATTGTGAAAAGAGCGCTTTAAAAAAAGCAACCATCTCCGAGAAAACCCTTCACTGTTAGAAATGATCTTAAATTTAATATGCACATAGTTTTTAAGATTAATGTACATTTATCTTAATTTTAATATACTACGTTTTAGCTGACGATTGTATTATTATTATTATTATTATTATTATTATTATTATTATTATTATTATTAAATTTAATATGCGTGTGTGTATTAGATTTCAATTTCCGCATATTTGCTTCATATACCTTATATGAAGTTTAACCCGCAAAGTCCACACTCCATCTGCGCATACGTATATACCACACTAGTGCGAATTGGGATTTCGCATTTTTAAATGTTAATAATTCGTGCATAAATAAAGTAATTATAACTTATAAGATACGTTTTTCGGGGTAAAAATGACTGAGAAATGCAATGGTAATAAAAATAAATGTAATAAACAATTTTTAAATAGCAAAAAAAGAAAAAATGAGAAGAACTTTTCTGAAATGTCATACTTGTTTGAAAACTTTGCTGGTGCGAATTCGCACTAGTGTGGTATTTGAGGATTAATACAGATTTTTCTAACAGTATTGTCAAAGCAAGGCGCAGCCCCAAAAACGCCGCACAGTGTGAGGAATCGGGAATTTACTGTTCATAATCCACTACAGCCTACAATTCTTGACCGATTTTGATGTTTTTTTTCTTAAAATGCTCAAGATTAATTCCTGCAGAACAACTCTAGGCCCGATTTTTTAATTTCACTCTGTGGAATTTATTATTTAAACAAATAGAACGTCAAAATTGGACATTTTACGATTTTTTTTTTCTCCGAAGAAAAGACTTGAGAGAAGTCGCTATCTATCAGAATTATTGTAGATATGCTTCAGGACCATAATTATTCAGTTTAAGATTTAAGCCAATTGTTATAAATAATTTATATAAACAATTATTTTCATACGGTACTCAACTGCAACAAAAAACTTTATTTTGATTAAAAATGCCTAAATATCTCGCAGGAGTAGTATTTAGAATGGAAAATATCCATTAGTTAACAATTACCATTATTATAAATATTCTAATAAACAAATTGTATTTTTTTCGAAGTATTGTTTTTCTCATCAAATAACTTTCAAATTAATTCTAAATTATAATAAATAAATTATTATAAATGTCAAATATTTGTATTGATAATAACAATATTATAAACAAATTTAAAATTTTAGCGTTTTCCATCGGGAAAAAATGATGTTTTTTGCTAAATCATGTTGTAGCTATTTCAGTGGTCATATTTCATAAAAATAGTCTGGCACTAACTCGCAATTGTTATAGTTATTAACAATATTTTAATTAAACAGGCATCTATAGCAATTTTATGTCTGAATACGCGGTTTTTTCGCAATGATTATTTTTATGCATCTTGATAGTGGTACTTAAATAAGTATAGCAAAATAATATAACAAAATAGTTTTTTTATATTTTGTTTATAAAAGTCACAATATTCTATTATTATTTAATAATAATATCAATTGAGAATTACTGACAAAGTTACTTACATATTTAAATACCACTATCAAGATGCATTAAAATAATCATTACCATTTAAATAATCATTTGATAATCATTTTTTAAATTTTAAAAACCGCTTATTCAGACGTAAAATTGCTATAGATGACTGTTTATTTAAAATATAACAATTATATTAAATATAACAATTGCGAGTCGGTGCCACACTTCTTTATGAAATATAACCACTGAGATAGCTGCAACATGATTTAGCAGAAAAAATAATTTTTTCCCGATGGAAAACGCTTTTTTTGATTTTGCATGTGTCAATTTTTGTAAATGTAAAAAGAAAAAATATGAAACTTTGAAAATTTTTTAAATTTGTTTACAATATTGTTATTAACAATACAAATATTTAAAATTTATATTTTTCTGCAGCTATTTTTAATAATTTAGAATAATTTGAAAGTTGTTTGATGAGAAAAACAATACTTCGGAAAAAAAATACAATTGACAATACAACTGACAAAGTTACTTATTTAAGTGCCACTATCAAGATTCATTAAAATAATCATTACAAGAAAAACGCTTATTCAGACGTTAAATTGCTATACATGTCTGTTTATTTTAAATATAACAATTATATTAAATATAACAATTAAGAGTTGGTGCCACACTTCTTTATGAAATATAACCACTGAGATGCTGCAACATAATTTAACAGAAAAAATAATTTTTTCCCGATGGAAAACGCTAAACCTTTAAATTTGTTTATAATATTGTTAATAAAAATACAAATATTTAACATTTATATTTTTCTGCAGCTATTTATTATAACTTAGAATTAACTTGAAAGTTGTTTGATGAGAAAAACAATACTTAAAAAAAAATACAATTTGTTTATTAGAATATTTATAATAATGGCAATTGTTAACTAATGGACATTTCATTCTAAAAACTACTTCTACGAGATATTTAGGCATTTTTAATCAAGATAAAGTTTTTTGTTTCGGTTGAGTACCGTATGAAAATAATTTTTTACATAAATTGTTTATAATAATTGGTTTCATCTTAAACTGAATAGTTATGTTCCTGAAGCATATCTGCAATAATTTTGATAGATAGCGACTTCTCTTAAGTCTTTTCTTCGGAGAAAAAAAAATAATATTCCTAAAATGTCCAATTTTGACGTTCTATTTGTTTAAATAATAAATTCCACAGAATGAAATTAAAAAATCGGTCCTGAAGTCGTTCTGCAGGAATTAATCCTGAGTATATTAAACAAAACAAAAAAAAACATCAAAATCCATCAAGAATTGTAGGCTGTAGTGGATTATAAACAGTAAATTCCTGATTCCTCTCACTGTGCGCCGGTTCTGACCCAGAAAAAGCTGCATAACTTTTTTATTTTTGAATTAAAAAAATATTTAAAAGCGAGTTTTGAGTTATTACTTATCTTTATTGAATCGCGAAAAGAACAGGTGGAAAGAAGCGACGACTTCGGAGAAAAAAATTATCAAATATCGATTCCGAGAATGACATTGAGAAAAACATAATTTCTTTCAACTGTTTCAGCTTGTAATGAATTATGTATAAATACGAAATTTAATTGACTACAATTTGTGTTGAATTTAACTGCGAATAAAATTTTACCATGTAAAACGTAACAGTCATATTTTATCAAACAACTCGTGTTTATCCGCACAAAATTAATGGTATAGAATTTTATCATGTAAAGAAAAGTATTAATAATGAAGAAATCAATTTCCTCTCAAGTTTCCTCAAAATCAATTTCCTCTCAAGCGTCCCCCTTTTCCATACAGTTTTTAAATATTGATCATTTCTCTCAATCTGTAATTCTAAACTCCCTTTTCTTTATGCAGAAATGAATATTTTATGACCAATTATTCAAGCCAACCTTATATTTCTTCTGGCATTGAAAATTATAATTACTAGGCAGTCGATTTCTATACGCAAGGTTTGCCTTTTCATCTGAGAGAAATATACCAGGGATCGTCTGTTATCAAGTCGCTGAGTCTATAGGTCTGTAATATACGTGGCGCCATTATATATGGCACTGACGTGCATTTTCTATTTACTGCAAGGCATGAACTTAATAGCCACCTGTCAAAAAACGAATCGCTCTCACAGTTCTCCAGAAATCGATACGATCATGTAAGGCTGTCATAAAATGACATATATTCATAAAGACAACCTTTCAGAGTAGTTGCAATTTCAATAATGATAGATAAATGTTTCTTGTGATAATCATTATTTTATATTCTTTAGCTTGTACATTTCTTTGCCTGGGGAAAGTAGTTTATGATTTTAAAAAATAGGGGTTAAAATAACCAGAATATCAAGTTAAACATGCCTGATTATTTTAACTAGAATTCTGATTATTTTAACTAGAATTCTGGTTATTTTAACTATAATTCTGGTTATTTTAACTAGAATTTTGTTTATTTTATTCAGAATTATCTGTTAAATTTTCTATACCAAAAATACAACTAGAACTTTTTTTTGAGTGATCAAATTTGTTCGCAGTTAATCATATTTTCAAGGATTAATTTACTTTCTGCAGAAGTTTTTGAAGAACAAAATTATCAAAGTTATCAAATAACATAATTATCAAAATTATCCAAATAATCAAAGATTATTTGAAAATGATAGATTCATAACAAAATTGAAAAAAAGAAGAGGTTAAATTTAGAAAGTGAAAAAACTACTAACTATAACAAAAGGGATCGTTGGATAGTTGAGATACTTGTACTCTAGGAAAGGGCGGAGTTCAGATGTCTCCAGTTGTCACGATTAGGCACGCGTTGTCAGCTGTTGAAAAGGGTTCGCTACCCACCACTTTGCCCATCATTCTGACAGTTCAGAAGACACTGATACTACATCTATACTAGCAAATTCTCTTGAATTCATAAAACACGAATCGCCAAAAGTTGCAAAGTTCGCAGATCAAGTTTTCGCATTAATTTTTATACAAGCAGAATATTTCAGCCTTATATCAAAATCATCACAACAAATTTGTAAAAAAATTTCAACCGAATTTGAGGTATTTTGGGCACGACAAAACAGGTTTCAGGAAAACATAATTAATTATACTTTTAAGAAAAGCAATATTATTATTAATGGCATTGTTATTTATTTTAAAAATTTTATCTTCAACCGAACTTTTTTTCTTATCACATCTTACCAAACGTTTAAAAATGATATGATTTTAATAAATGATAGTTTAATTTAAAAATTATTTTGTAATGATTTCAGTAATTAAAAAATTTATTTCAAAAAATTTTATGCCAAGTTCTCGAAAATTTTTTTCCCAAGAAAATAAGCTATCATTCATTAAGGTTGTTCACCCCTTATCGCATGTAAAATTTCAATAATATTTGAAATAGTTTGCAAAAGCGAGGAAAATAACCAGATTGTTAAATATAACAAATCTTAAAAGAGAAAGCTAATTGCAATTTAGAAAAAAAAGTTCAATCCGTAATTGTTTATTTAACATTAGTTATTTAAGGATTTATATTTTTTCTTTCGGTTTAGAAAAAAATGGTAATTTTTATTTAATCTTCATCATTGATAGCTTATTTTGTTCTCTAAAATATTATCTACTTATATAATCTAATTATAATTTCTAAATATTATTTAATTCTATTTGAGTGATTCTTATTAAAACAGTTAAATTTGAAGGAAACAAATTGTTAATAAACTAATATTTTTTTAACTATCTATCTAATAAACTTATTTTTAATAAAATTCACCCAAATAGAATTTAGAATTTAGAAAAAAATAGTTGAATCTGTATAATTGTTTATTTAACATTAGTTATTTAAGGATCTATATTTTTTCTTTCGCTTTAGACAAAATTGTATTTTTTATTCGATCTTCATCATTGATAGCTTATTTTGTTCTCTAAAATGTTATCTACTTATATTATCTAATTATAATATCTAATTTTAATATCTAAATATAATATCTAAATATTATCTAACTCTATTTGGGTGGTTCTTATTAAAACCCAGTTTTTGTATGGAACAAATTGTTAAGTAACTAATATTCTTTCTAACTATCTATCTATCCAACAAACTTATTTTTAATCAAATTTATCCAAATAGAATTGTAGATAATATTTCATATAACAAAATACCCTATCAATGATGAAGATTTGAATTAGAATCACGATTTTTTTCTTAAGCGAAAGTAAATCTCAAACAAATTAATATTAAATAAACAATTATACCTAGATTCAACTATTTTTTTCTATATCCCACATTGATTTCTATATTAAACTTTGTTATAATTAACATTATGGTTATTTTCCTCAATTTTTATTTTATGGTTACTCCCTCGATTTTTTTCTGAACCTATTTTAAAAATTTGTGGTGCGATAAGGGGTGAACATCCTTAAAATCTTTTTATTTTTAAATATTTCGTAATAAGCGATAAGAAGAAAAGTTCGGTGATAGTAAATTTTTTAAAATAAATAATTTATGTACGTTTCGAATTTTTGTCATGAAAAATAATCTTTTTCTTTTTAAACAATACCATCAATAATAAAGTCGCAATTTTTGAAAGTATAATTAAATGTTTTTCCGAGACCTGTTTTTTCCTGTAATATTTTGTCTTGGTACCCCCTACAGCTGTTTATCATAATAAAAAAATTAAAAACATAATTATAAATTAATTTATAACTCATTTGAAACCGACCCCAAAGAAAAACCTTTGTTTATACATTTTTTTTTAAATTTCTGATTTGATTAACATAACATTAGACATGTCATGATTCGTATATAATAATAATAATCTCTATATATTTAACTAAAACTAGAAAAGTGTAAGCAGTCTAATTACAAATCGTCAAATACTATTGAAAACTGAATAAAAATAAACAACTTAAAATTCAATAATAAAATAAAACATCCACAATTTTTCATATACGCTCCTTTGCTTATTTAAAATTCATTAGCTGTAATGATTTCAGAGTTTCGATGACAGATTCCAAGAAATCGATATTTCTGTAGCAGGCACTATGTCGACAACTGCTGTATTCACTATTCAGGGAGATTTCTCGAGTGCCCGGCTAGCTCAGTCGGTAGAGCATGAGACTCTTAATCTCAGGGTCGTGGGTTCGAGCCCCACGTTGGGCGAATTTTTTATTCCTTTTTTTAGGAATTTATATTCTAAGAATACATTTTTGTAAAAATTCTATTTACTCACTTGATACAATATGTTAATTTATGCTTATTTCCTAGGTATTCAGTCAATGGTTAAATTTGTAAGCTCCTGTTAATAAATCAAAAATATCACACTCATTCAAAAAGAAGCTTGTTCAAAATTTCATTCGGATCACCGATTCTTTTCTCTCTGGCGAACGGCCCAGCAAAAGCGGTTATGAAGTTTACAAACGCAATAGATTATACCAGCGACTTAGTATTTACGATCGCGAGAATGTTCTCGACGGGAAAAAAATTACGGAAATCAATCCCCACATAAAATTTCAATAACGATATTTGCTTACCACTCAAAAAAAGAGTCTGGTTAAAATAACCAGAATTCTGGTTAAATATATCCTTCCTTTCTTTCTGGTTATAATTCTGGTTATAATTCTACTCATAATTCTGGTTGTTTTAACCAGAATTGTTATTATAATAGAATTGTTAATATAATAGAATTATTATAATAGAATTGTTATTATAATAGAATTATAGAATCATTATAAAATTATTATTATATAATTATAATTATATTATTTTAAAAAAAATGTCTGGTTATTATAACCAGAAAAATTAGTAAAGCAAAAATTAGTACTAAAAATATTCTGGTTAAATTAACCAGAATACTTTTAGCAACTATCCCCAAACAAACTAGCAAAATTCAGATTAAATATGCTCTTACTACTTATTCTGGTTAAAACAACCAAAATTCTGGTTAAAGTAACCAGAAATTCTGCTTAAAACAACCAGAATTCTGGTTACTTTATCCATAAAAAATAGTAAGGGCATATTTAACCTGAATTCTGCATAAAAAATAAACTAGCAAAATGCTAGTTATACATACCCCTACTGTTTTGTTTGGTTAAAGTAACCAGAAATTCTATTTAAAACAACCAGAATTCTGGTTACTTTGACCAGAAAAAATAGTAAGGGCATATTTAACCCGAAATCTGGTTACTGAACCTGACATTTTTTTTAGTGTAAAATATGCTATTAAAAACAAAAATATGAATCATATTTTAATGACGAACAAGAAATTTGGACAGCTACAATTATAATAATGAGATACACCCCTCAAAATGGAAAGGATTTCTGGAATATCGGTCCATGGTGAAAAGCTTGCAGTATAGAGTACATGGACTCCAGCAAACCGAAAATATTTTAGAGTTCTCACGAGCTTGAGATTCCATTTCACACCACAAATGGGTGGGTGCGGAGGGAATTGCAAAATCAGTTTTGACCTACACGCTGAGATTCTACTGTTGTACTCGTTCGTGTGGGCTCGCGTTAATTGAATCTGCCTCTGCTTATTGTTAAGCCAAACAGGATGCTATAAATCTATAATCGAGTTCGGAGGAATATAAAATGCAGATTATTGCTCGTTAACGTTGCACTACGTGCAGCTGGCATCAGTTGCCGATCTGTGTAATTGATATTTTATATTCTCCATTTTCGAAAAATGGATAAAGCGTAGAATATGGTACAGTTGATAATATTTTCATTCATATTCAATTCATATTCAATATATTCATTCAATAATATTTTCTAAGCTTGTTTCATTTTAAAGAACGGACCCGAGAGTTGTTTGTATTCAGGAAATTGTAAAGTCTATTCAAAATATAGGGCATCTTAAAAAATCTTTCATTTTCTCATTTTTCAACCTAGAGAAATCGCTTTCGCCTTGAAATGTTAGGAACTTATACGAGTTTTTCCTCTGTATGTATAAATATAATCCGACGTATTAGTTTTTTTTTGAAATATTAAAATCAGTAATGAATAAACATAGTTCAAGTGGAAATATTCATTTTTTAAAGACTTAAGCCTTTTTTGATCACGTTTTTCAACAGATTTTTTAAAGTAAAGACGTTGCTTGAGATAAAATATATATTTCTTCTATATCAGATGGTAAGGATGGAAATTTTTTTACATTGACTTCTTCGTCATTTTTCCATGAGACGATGCCATGAAATACTTTCTTTTAAAGTGTATTAAGGGTATGTGATACATAATGACGTCAGGAATTACCGACCGATTTTTTATTTATATTCAGCGGATTTATTAGATGAGCAATGCAAATATAATGCTGAAATTTTGGGAAATAATAAAGAATATATCAAGGAATTGATGTTTGGTGAATTTCAGTTTTTATTTTGAAAAAAAAATTTCAAAAATAATTTTATTTTATTTTCAAAATAAAAACTGAAATGTACCAGACATCAATTCGTTGATATATTATTTATTATTTCCCAAAATTTCAGCATTATATTTGCGATTTTCTCTTAATAAACCCACTGAATATAAATAAAAAATCGGTCGGTAATTCGTGACATCATTATGTATCACATGCCCTTAAAGTGGAATCATGTTTATTAACATTTAAGTTTATATAATTTTTTTTAGTATAGACAAAAGTTATTTGCTTTCAAAACGTGTTCTTCAAAATCCCTATTTTAACAGATAACTCATGTCTCTCTAAATCTGAATTAGTTAAAGTTCACCTCTCAGTGACTCAATTCTAGTTACAACAATTTGTGAAATTTCACTGAAAATCAGTGAAAAACCATTGAAATTTCTGTGGATTTCTACTGATTTACCAGTAAAAATGATTACTGAAATTTCAGTAAGCATCACTGAAACTTCAGTTATCGTTTCTACTAGTAAATTAGTAGAAATCCACTGAAATTTCAGTGATTTTCCACTGATTTTCAGTGAAATTTTACTAAATGCCATAGTTAGTATTGAGTCACTAAAAATTAGTTCCTTAAGAGGCTATTTAACCCTAGGAATTTTGTCAATAAATTCTAAATTCTAATTCTAATTCAGATTTAGAGAGTATAATTTAACAGATTTTTCATACTCCGTGAGGATTTAAGATTCAAATTGTTAAAAATTTAATACAAAACCCATGAAGGATTCCTAGTCTCATATCTTTTTTTTAAAATTGTCCATTTTTTATGAATAACCTTTAAGTGTTTTAAAAATTGGTAATAAATTCGTTAGATGTGTCACCATCCTTTTTAATCTGATAGTTAAAAATGAAAATTTTTAACTATCAGATTCAATAAATAACAACTGTTTAAAGAGTCAAGTTTTCGTTTGTCGAAATAAAAACTATAAATTCTACACTCAGAAAAATATTTGATTAAATCACCAAAATTTTAGTTGGTTCAACTATAGAATTTAGTTACTGTACGAACATCCATATGTTTGAGTCAACCGAAAGTTTTAGTTGATTTAACCAAAAATAAATAATTTGGTACAACCAACAAAAGATTTGGTTCAATCAACAAAACATATTCTTGACTCAACTGCTTCCCAGTAACTCAACTGCAACTTAATTTCTTCCCTTAACATACATTTTCGTTTAAATCAACTAAACGATTTAGTTCAATAAACAAAATTTTTTCTGAGTGTACAGAATTCTTAGATAGTATCAAATAAATTTTCAACTCGTTGCTATGAAATATGTAAAATTTTGAATATTCTTGAATGTTAGTACACATATGTAAAAAATTACTAATTGCGTGGATAAATTATTTTAAATTCTATTTAACTACTTAAAATTCAAGTTTCCAGAAGACCTGCAATCGTGTTTATGAAACTTTTTCCAAGAATGGTCCAAAAATGCGTTGCAAACATTTTTTTAAAAACTTTCATGTCCTCATCCCCCAGATTTTTTGAAATCCCAAAGAAATTAAACACGTATTTTTTATTTTGAAATCAATTGATATTTAGAAGTTGCTCAAAGCCCATAAAGTTTTACGTGTATTTCCCATTTGAATACGTTTTTGTAAATTTGAGATGGAATCGCTGAAATTGATGCCATCTTACATTTTCATGCCCGCTTTTCTTGAGAATTAATCGCTGAATACAAATCAATAATTTCTTTTTGAAGTCAACCCCCACAAACTACTTTTATAGGGTCCTAAAAAAACCTCATGACTGCAAAAATGAGATATCGCGTACTTTTGGCGTTTAATCTTATTTTTTTGAAGTTCTTTTTTACCAGTTTTTTTGAATACGTAAAATATTACTTTTGAACATATTTTGATGTTTTAAAAATTGCTTAAACGATTTATTAGTGTTTATAACTAACTTTTCTTAGAATGAAGCTAGAAAATTAAGGTTTTTTCTATATTCTTCAACTTTTCTTCGATTCTCTAGTTATAATGCGATAATAATTATTGAAAATTAACAAAAGCAATGATTTCAACAATTAATTGATGTTTTTAATGCTCTTCTTTTAGAATAAAGCTAAAAAATTGCGGTTTTGTACATTCTTCCACTTTTCTTCGACTCTCTAATTAGAATGAGATAATAATGATTGAAAATAACAAAAGTAATTGTTTAAACAATTAATTATTCTTTAGCTTTATTCTAAGAGAAGATCGATATAAACATTAAATCATTTTTTAAACAATTACTTTTGTTAATTTTCAATAATTATTGTCAGGGATTTAT
>JBAGKK010000038.1:840010-850155 GCA_037177015.1 Euceroptres primus
ATTGCGAATCACAAGAAAATGGCTTTTGTTCATTAATTTGTTTAAAATATTATAAACAATTTTTTTCTTACTCTAACTTATTAGAAATTGTTGCTAGATAGTCATTACACTGACTTAAGCTCTTCTTTTTAGTCAATTTGAAGATTTAAAAAAAAGGTACATCTGAAAAGTTAGGAAAAAATATTGTTTATTTTGTTGTGAAATCAAAAATTTGTGTTTGGCCAAAGTGAATTTTCTGCACCAACTCGTTATACTAGGAAGCCTAACGGTCATTTAAAAACAAAGCATTAAAAACCATTGAAAATTGACTTGTAGACAGACTTTTGTCCATTTAAAGTGTTTTTGGCCACACTCTGTGATGTATGCACACAAAAAAGATCGAAAATAAAATATGTAAAGTAAAATCCATGCAAAAGTGTGTCTACGGTTTCGAATGATGTTCATTTAAGAGTCATGAGTTAAAATTAAGAAAACCCTTCGTTTCAATGGAATCGCATACTTTGTGGAAGCCAACAAAATAATTTTTTTTTAACTGTGAAGTACCATCGGGATCATGCTCGCAAAAATATATGTTGTTACTGAGGGCACTTGGCGTAAATTAGTCTTATAATGGTAGAAACTTACCACCCAAATATGAACCAAATATCAACTAAGGGCAGACCAACCATGCTTACCCAGCTATGGCCTTTTTTATTTTGAGATTTTGCATTCACTTTGGAATAAATTATTAAATTTTTTCACAATTTTTGGTCACCCTTTGTTAATAACTGTAGAAAACATCATTTTTGGGCCCATTTAGGGGGCCCACCATTTCGGGAGTTTTCAAAATTTCGAGTTTTGGCTGAAAACTGAAAAAATTGAAAAATCTAATAATAATCGAAAATTAATTCTTCTTAATCGTATAAAATACCAAACTTAATTTTCAACTGATAAGAAATAACAAAAGCCACTTCAAATATATAATTATAATTTTTCAAGTTGCAAAATATAACTGAAGTTGCAAAATATAACTATTATTTGAATTTTGATAAAGTAGCAACCTTCTCGTTCATCACTAGGGATCGCTCACATATTACGTGACGCGGTTTTCTTCTATTTATGTAGTTGTGTCCTTCTCAATTCTACGGCAATTTTATTCTTATCTTTATTTAAAAAAAGAAAAATCGCGTTACTTAATATGTGAACGATCCCTTACATAAAAAATAACATTTTTATTTTGATGAAAGAAATAACATTCTTTTAAAAAGTGCAGTAATGGTGTGACAACTTTTTTTCTGTGCACTATCAAAATCAAGAGAATCATGTTTGACCTATTCTCATGCAAATCCTACATTTAGTGGATACAATGTACATCTCTCTGCAATTCTGCATGCAATTGAAGTTGGATAAGCAATACAGTTATCAATGCAGAATCCTCCTTATAGACAAAACTTTTGTACTTTCCTCCGAATGTGTAATAGTTGTAAAAATGTGTACTGCCTCGGAATGCGACAGTAGTTTTGGCGCCGACTTGGTATTCGAAAGTCTTCAAAAACTCATAAATTTTCAATCCGTATCGAATGCCGTTGAAGAGTACTTTAAAATTCTATAAAACGTGCAAACTCTATATGCACAGTGACTGTAGCCAGCTAAACGATCTGGACATTTTTTTCAGTATTATACCCGCATTACCCGTTATATCTCTGCCTTCCCGCTAGCGAGTCGTGATGTTATTATCTGGCAAAAAATATACACGACAATTTAGAATGTAAATTGGGCGTTTATCCGGCAAGTAATGCGCGATAAAAATTAACATATTTAACACTTAGTCCCGGAACTGTGGGGCGACAGCCACGTCTGCTGAATCCGAAGAGATAAGATACACCATTTTCCCCACCCCATGGTAACATTGCCAGCCACAGTATAGAGCTACACTCCCTTATTCGCGGCGGCCATATTAATTTTATCCTTTGCTCGCTAACCCGGAGATTGCGGTGTCCAGTAAATTAAAAAGCCCCGTATAAATTAAAACTCACCTCGTGTTACGGCCAATGCAGTCGTTAGTCATGGTTCCCCAATCTAAAAAAAAAATAAATAAACTTTTAAAAATAAACTCTTGGCAGTGTCGGATGCTTTCTTTTATTTATTTATTTTTCAATGCACTGTGAAATCACGTTTAACTTTTTCCGGAAGCCTAATTAAAGCACCTCTAATAATACATGGATACACTTTTAAAAAATGGTTAGTTAGGCCAACTACTTTGGTTTGTAACATACGCCCCTACTACTTTATTAGTTGTGACAACTATTTTATTAGTAGGCGTAACTGTTCAGTTTGTTGCAACAATAATTTGAATAGTTACCCAGGAAAAAAACGATTGAATGCGAACTTCTTTGAAATGTGTATTTGAAATTGGCAGATTTACAAGTTAATTTTAAATCGGTTTGCGACTATTTCAATCGGTCAGATTGGAATCACGTTTTGAATCTGCTAATCCAAATTAGCAGCATATTCATATTTCACACAAAATTTCTAATTTGTAATCTGTTGAAACTTTGTAAACCATTTTATGCAAAAGTTTCAGATTTTGTTTGCTTGTTCATTTCTAGAAGATAACCAGAATTTGCGTATACGGTCTTTAATATCGATAAAAAATAAATAAAAACGAAAAATGTCAATTTTCGGTAATTATGCATTTCGAGACTTTTCGAGGCAAATTCAAGATTTCCTCGAAAAGTCACCAGATGAGTTCAAAATTGAACGGAGATCGAGGATCTCGAATAAAAAGTTTCGAGAATCTCGACTCGAGATTTTGAATTTTCAAGAATCTTGTCTCAAGATCACGAATTTTTTTATTTAAAATTCGCGATCTCCATTCAATTTTGATTTCATCTGATCATGTTTCGAGCAAATCTCGAATGCAAAGAATCTTTTTATTTACTAAAATACTACTGAAAAACATTCATCTTGTTGATTTCTATTGACGCTCTGGTTAAGAATAGAAAAAATTTTTACAATAAAATATTAATTTGTTAATAATTTTTAATCAGCATGAAAAATAGCACTAAAAAAAGTTGATGTCGCTGGCGTTGATGATTTGAGCCCACTGGAACATCTAAAACAGAAAACTCCAAAAGATTCTTAATTTCTATGAGTATTGCTATCGCCGGTACCTCGATTATGCCAAAATTTAAAATATAAGTCTGTATTTTAATATAAAAACTTAGTAAAAAAAGTGTAATTTTTTTGTCATTTTTAGAAAAATCGACGCCATTTTTTTAAATTTAAGAAAAATTATTTTTTAAAGTACCGGCAAAAGCGATACTCATACAAATTAAGAATCTTTTGGAATTTTCTGTTTCAGATGTTCCAGAGGGCTGAAATCATCAACGCCAGCGACATAAACTTTTTTTAGTGCTTTTTTCATGCTGCTTAAAAAGTATTGAAAAATTAATATTTTGTTGTAAAAAAATTTCTTTGTATTCTTTTTAAGTAGCATTTTAGTAAATAAAAAGATTTTTTACATTAACTGAAATACTTTCTTAGAAAATAAATAGAGAAAACTAGTGCATTTTTTGGCACGAAACATGGTATTACCCCCTTAAAGATTAAAGATTAGGGAAAAATAAAATATGCATGCTTTGTAACTATAATAATATAAGTAATCAAAATTATTAACAATTTAATAATGACAAATAATAATTTTTTGAAAATATACAATAAATCCTTTTTTTAATCGTAAAAACATATTTTGATAAAAAATATACGTACAATTTTTTTAAATTTTGTGTTCAAATAAATTTCTTATTTTATTAAGAAAAAACATAATTACAAGAAGGGACCATCCATATACCACGAGGACAATTTTTCACCACTTTTTGCCCCACCCCCCTCGTGGAAAATCGTGGAATTTTGCTATACCCCCCCTAATCTGTCCACGTGGTATATGGATGGCCCCGAAGATAATTATTTCTATAAAATAATAAAAACATTTTTAAAAAAAGTTTTTAAAGATTTTTTTTTCGACAAATTCTTTTTGGTCTTTCTGTGACGATTAACTCTACTTTATCTTACTTTGGTTATTTCGCAAATTGAGCTTTTGTATTTCGCAAGATTTATTTGAACTTTATCTTTCTCATTGGCGTTTTGATTAATTTTTTGACGTCTTTTTTCTTGCCGTCTTAACTCTTTTTCCTTTTCTTAATCTTTCTTTTTCTTTTAAAAATTCTGCTGCTGGATTCAATTTTTTCCTTTTACTTTTGGCCAATTCACTGTGTATTTTCCTTCTGAAAACATAATTATATATTCTAAAAAAACGTTAAAATTTATAAATAAACAACATTAACACGAAACAAAGTTTCCACGACAAATGTAATGAGTTTATACTATTAATTTCATTAAATAAATAAGCAAAATTTATAATGATAAAAGTTTATATTTTTAATGAATTTAAGCATAAATAAACAACGAGCAGAATATCACAGCTATTCTGCTCATAATATTCATAATATGAATATCACAGAATCGTATCAAGTCGTAAAATGGGTTCTGCAATTACATTTTTACATTAAAAAATTATATTATTGGTTTATTTCGACTTTTTTATAACTAAAACAGAATTTTTTATGCAAAGGCTTTCTTTTCATTACTTTTTTGCAATGTTTTTTCGATAGGGTTCCATTTATTATCAACCCAGCCCTGACAATCTAAAAGTAAGGTTACGTCGATGGAAAACAACACAAAAAGTTCCTAAAATTTTAAAGTAGAATGAATTGTGAAATCCGTTGGAAAATCTTTTTCCCTCGTTCTGATCTACATTTTTAACTTTATTCATTAACTTTTGTTAAGAAATATAAAAGTTATTGCAAGTTACGTTGATGGATAGTAATAAAAATATGCAAGGCTTTCTTGGACTTTTTTTTAATTGCGAAGAATGTTCTTAATGTTTATACCTAAAACTTTAAGGGTGAGTAGTGAGATGTTTTTATTTCAATTCTCGGTCAAAACATGACACAAAAAGGTATTCCTACTTGTTAAACGACAGCTGTTTACGTATCGACGTGACCTCAAAAATATTTTAGAAGACACTCATATTTACGTGCATATACAGTATATATTGCATTAAAATAAAAATATCAATAATAAAAATTGAACTTTTTGAGTCTTACTTTAAGATTCTTAAGAGTAAATTTTAAAGTGGTTCATTACTTATTTCCTACGTAATTCTAAAATATGCCTTAGGCATGTGTGGACATCTCTTAAAGCAATTTTTGGGTACATAATATTTTTTTACTCTGATTTACAATAATATAATCTAATTTTTACTACGGAACTTATTATGAGGTAGTAAAATGAAGATCTGTACAATCTGTACAAATAAAAATCTGTTTTACAATAATATAACTAGTGGTTTTAATAATATAATCCATGGACACCAAAGTGCCTTGCCTGTGGAGAAAAAAGATTCTTCATGAAATACTGATATTCCAACAAAAAGCTATCCATCATTCAATGGAGATGGAAATTTTTACAGTAAGCTAAATTATTTGATATTTGTCAGTAAAATGGAAATGTAAAGAATAAAATATAATATTACATTCAACTGTCAGCGATTTTTCGGTGCTTCATAATAGACCCGACAATTTCAATACGTGGGAACGTCACGCAAACATTAGCGAGTCGAACAAGCCGTCTATCTCTGCCAGATAACACGATTAAAGTCACGGTCTTCCTCTGGGTGGTGCAGTCACACAGACGTCGCTCACTTTTTTCCAAAACACGAGATTGCATTACCAGCTGTCATGGAACGCGACAACCGTGTGTCAATTTTCCCTCCTTCGATGCCAGTTTTAGGTTAGAAGCCCTCCGTAAAATAACTACAACTCTGCTGTTGCAAAGAGCATCTCCCTCGAGATCGAACTGGATTTAAATATTTTTAAAATATCAGATTGGCCGTCAGATTTGCTATTTCATATTCTAAAAGTGTATCTGAATACACTTTTAGAATCCGGATTTATATCTAAATGCATTTCTATAAATTCCATAAATTCTTTGTCCGATAACTTCAGTGGTTTGTAAGTAATAACATGAGAATCATCTGCAGCGAAAATAGTTAATTTTAGTATATTATCTAAAAAAACTAGTAAAATCAACTATAGATTTTAATTCAATCAACGAGATTTTAGGTAAATCAACTAGATGTTAGTTAAATCAACTAGATTTTCAGTTAATTTAACCAAAAAAAAAAGTAATCCCTCTAGCCTCTAGCCAACCAATGGAATAGGTAATTTTACTAATTTTGTTTTCGGTGATGATAAATTTCATTTCATTTTCATTTCATTTCATTTCAGTTTATTAAGCTCATCGGTCAAAGACCATTAACAGAGCTACAATGATATACATGTAATATTTATATACACAAGTATTATACGCTTAAAAATATTTGCGCAGATGTACATTATGTATAATTGTACATAATTGTACATTATAAGTATAATTACTTTTTTATTATATTTTATTTTTGATAATGATATAATTGAAAATGATAATGATAAATTATATTTCATTTATTATAATTATAATTACTTTTTATTCTATTTTATTTTTGATAATGATATAATTGATAACGATAATGATAAATTATATTTAATTCATTATAATTATAATTACTTTTTATATTTTATTTTACAACAATAGATTAAGGACATTTGATACATTATGATGTCATGTAATACGAATGAGGGTTCTAGCGTCCTTTTATAAAAATTAAAAATGACCAAATTCATCTTTTTTCCCAAAATAAAATTTTTATCGAAGTATACACCGATGCTCTTTTATGTCTTTTATCATTTCTCAAAGTTACAGATCGATTCATTATTTTAGTAATAAGTCGCTGAATATAAACATTATATTTTGATTGCTTTTTCAAATATGGCGACCATAATACAAGTTTTATCTGGGCTTACATTCAGTGGAATTATTATCAAAATAATGAATGTATCGATCTGTAATTTTAGGAAATGATAAAAGACATAATATATATGCATATTTATGATATAATTTATCGGAATTCTTTAAAATTAAATTACACGAAAAGAAGAATGTTCACTCAGTTTTGCCTTTGGCTGACTATAAAATTCTTTATACTTAATTTTTAATTGGTCCAATTTCTCAGAATATTTATTGAGACACAATTTTTTAATGAAACGTAATAAAAAAATGAACCTATTTTTTATTGGCTGACTTAAAAAAAGATCTGAAATCTACTAAAATTTTGAGTTATAAAAAGTTTCATTTAATGTTTATTTTAATTCCATTGGCAAAAATTCCTTAATGAATTCATAATTCATATGCACCAAAAGAAGGATGCTCCCAGCTTTATTTATGGCTGACTATACAATAATTTTTCTACTGAACTGTTCAATTACACCAAATTTCACAAAATATTTATGACGTTTGGTCAAAATTCCGCAATTAAATTACACGAAAAGAATAATTTGCCTCAGTTCTTACTTTGGCGCGTTGGCCGTCTATACAATGATGTATCTATTTAATTTTTTAACTTATTCAATGTCAGAGTATTTATAATCTAATGAGACTGAATTCCTTAATAAAATGATCCGTGAAAAAATCCACCTTTTTTATTGGCTGGCTGTAAAACAATGATCTACTGAAAACTGAAATTTTAAGTTATACAAAGTTGCATTTAACATTTATATTTTAATTTCCTTGGAAAAAATTTCTTAATGAATTCCTATGTACAGTTAAGTGCATGTGTGTCTTATGCCTAGAAACTATTTTTGTCTCGCTCCATTTTATTGATTTTAAATAAGTCGAAGTGAAAAGAAACTGAGTTACACTCTTAGAAAAAACTTCAATTACATTAGTTGAAGTTTTATATAATTACTGTAAGTGAATCAATTTTCAAACAAAAGTAATTGAATTTTCAACCAAAAGTAAACGAATTTTCAACCACAGTAATTGAAAAGTGATTGAAATTTCCAGAATTTTCTAACAATATAAGTCTTGCATGCATTAGACTGTACCAAAAGAAGAATGCTCCCAGTTTTGTTTATGGCTGACCATACAATGTTTTTCTACTGAATTGTTCAATGATCTGAAATTTCATAAAATTTTTATAAAATTTAAACATAATTCCTTATGAAATTGTACGTAAAGAAGAATGTACATTAGAATCACTTAACTTTGGACACTGACCCAAACTTCGTACACTCATTTTTCTTTGTTTTCAGATAATTGAACTGTATAAAAGTAACATAAATTAAAAGTCCAAAGCCTGACATCATGTAAAAAACAAGTTTTGTATAAAAAAATTAATTTACATTCAAAAAATAGGTGTCCGAAGTTAGGACCAATGTCCGAAATTAAGTGATTCTACTGTACCTAGATCAAGTTTTTATATAATGGCTTACTGTAAAATACTTTACCTACTTAAAAAGGGTAGTACCGCACGTTTCCCAGTATTCCCATATATTATGCAGCTATAACTTCAGGAACAATACTACATATTTTAAAATAGACGTACACTGCTATTACTATAAATATAGTGAACATTTCATGTGGTCTTAAATAACACATATTATATATTCCCTACTATTGTTTATTTTTATCTGCAACAAATTTTATCGTTTGTTTTTTCTGCGTTACACAGAGAATTCCGAGATTTTGGGTATCAAAATTTTTTGACAAATCTGACACAAGTTAGGAAAGAAACAAATCCAGCGGCTTTCGGTCTTTTTTTAACGAAGATTACAAACGAAGAAAAAGAAACCTAAGGGTATTTTAGAAAAAAATAGTTTGGGTCATAATTGTTTACATAAAAATAGTTATTTGGATATTTGTGTTTTCTTCTTCGTTTTACAAAAAAAGTCGTAATTTTCATTCAATTTCAATTCTCAACAGCTCATTTTATTAAAAGATTAATTTACAGCTCATTTTATTAAAAGATTCATTTACAGCTCATTTTATTAAAAAATTCATTTACAGCTCATTTTATTAAAATATCATTTACAGCTCTATTTGATACATTTTTATAAAAATTATTTTATTCAGAAATTGTACAGTTAATGAATTTTCAAATTAAACAATATGCCGAATTACAAATTTTAATAAATGTGTAACAAATAGAAATGTAAAGGATCTTTTAAGGAACAAAATGAGCCATTCAGAATTGCAATTGAATGAAAATTACGCCTTTTGTCTAAGACAAAGGAAAAAAAACAATATCCAAATAACTATTTTAAAATGAATTTTAACTCAATTTTAAACTGATGTCAATTTTTAACTCAACCTATTTTTTATCTAAAACTCTTCAGTTTCTCTTCTAAAATTCGTTGGAATTAACAAAAGGCTCTTTTCTGTTGATTTTATAATTCAAGGTAAAGATTGACTAATCTTGAGTTCTACTGTACGGGGAGAACACCCTTAATCTGAAAACAGATAAATTATCAGGATATTAATTCTGCATTCGTGACCCTCATCTATTCACGCTGCCAGTGTTTGAAACTTTGAAAGGTCCGGGTCTTTGAAAAAAAGCACAGAAGACGTAAAGAGCACAAGTGGCACGTTGCGGGGGCTCAGTTACAAAAAAACAACACGCTGAAAGAAGAAAGTGGTAGATGAGATGACAGCCAGCGATGGTATATTTTTGGCGCGCGAGAATCGAGGGCGCGAAACTTTAGGAATTGAAGTGGCGGTGAATATATATGCCGACAGGGGGTGAAGGCGGGCTAGTAAGTGGAGTGAGGGGTTGCACAACGGGTGTACGTACTGCAAGGGAGGTACGACCATAAAACAACGGGCGCAGTCTGCTTGTTATCCAGACGCCGTAAACTCTGAATATGAATCTGAATTATGGAATTATACGGAGCAGTAACTCATATCCTTGGCGCATGTAGGGTGGGCTCGGAGACCCCCTTAAATCATTCGCTACACTCGTTTGCCGGGTCTCCAGGAGCGTAGTATAGTACGACGTGGGGCACTCGCTCAGCAGCAAAGGAGGACACGGGACCCCATAAAGAGACGCGTTGACGCACCTCATAAAGGCGGACCGACCCGTTCGTTGCCGCGGGAGAGCTTGCGCTGGACATTAATGGCCACCATAAAGATGTGGACTATGCTCTGTCCACGGCGTATCTATTGCCCTA
>JBAGKK010000038.1:853351-865127 GCA_037177015.1 Euceroptres primus
TCCTCCATCTTACCCAACACCCCCTTCACCCATGCTACAGCCCTTTTGTCCCCACTTTCATGCAACAATACCTCCATGCTTAGCCCAGTCCTTTCTACCTCCTCACATTCCTCCAACCAGTGCTCCACTTTTGCATCTCCCTTCCCGCACAATTCACACATCCTCTTCTCCCTAGAAAGCCAGAACCTATTAAAATCCTCCATGCACCCGCACCTCATCCTCGCTATAAGCTCCTGACTTCCTTTCTCTCCCTTCTCACACAAATATTGCGCTCTCTCCCTTGGCATAATCCACCCATAGTTCCTGTTAAACCTTGACTCTCTTATTCTTTCCTCCCCTTCTGCCTTCTCTCTCACCATGCCGTTCTTTTTAACCATCTCATATACCCTCCTTCCTTCCTCGTGCATCCTTCTCACTTCATCCATCTGCAGTCCATTCGTCCTAAAATACCTTTCCCTTTCCACCTCCATCTTTCCACCCCAACTCCTGTTCTCCTTCTCCCACCAACACTCCCTAACCAGCTTACTTCCCCCCTCTTCCAAAAATTTCTCCTCATATTTACACGCTCGACTTCCCGTTATAATCCCTAAACTTGATCTCCCAGTCTCCCTCCTGACAATGTAGTTAGGCGTATTCCTTGCCAACCCCAGTGTCCACTTTACATACCTCTCTTGTATCCTGTTAACCTCCTCTTTTTCTTTCCATCCCCACACCTCCACTCCATAAAATAAGACACTCATGACTAACGACTCGAACAATTTCATTCTCCTCCCAAAATCATCTGCGAACAACTTCTTTCCCAGCCCCCACACCTGCCTCATCACTACATTTGCCCTTCTCACTCTCTCTTTTATATGACCATCCACTCCTCCATTCCTCCGAAACAGGAAGCCCAGGTACACAAACTCTTTTACCTCCTGCACCGTCCTTCCCTTCCACTTCCACTCCCCTCCCTTATCCCTTCCACCTCCTTTCCTGAAAACCATAACCTTGGACTTTGAAGCTTTATTTTATCGACAAAATAAGAAATCAATTGAGGCAGCTCGAGAAACTAATGTACTTTGTTTTATTTTCTTAAAAAACTAAAAAATTTAAACTTAATATTTTAAAAAATCCTAATTTTTAGTTTTTTATAGCGGTCTTATTTTTAAAAAGCCTTATTTTATCATTGATACAAGAAATCCACCCCCTTTGTGCCCCCCCCGCCCCGATTAACTGAATTTTTCCATAAGTCAGAAGATATTTAATAATATAATTTATATAATTTTTAAGCTTTAACAAAAATTATATTATACAATATCTTCTGATATATGGAGAAATTTAATTAATCAGGGGGTCACACAAAGGGGGTGATGATTTCTTTGTTTAGTCGAATTCCTAGTCAATTAGACAATATCAGAAGATATTTTATAATGTAACATAATTGATGGTAAAGCTTACAAATTATATAAATTATATTATACAATATCTTCTGACGTATGGAGTCAGAAATAAGGGGACACAAACAAGGAGGGTCGAGGTTTTTTCTCCTCTTGCTTGAATCATGAAATAAAACTTTTTAAGAAAGATAAGGTAAATGTCCCAGTAATCGTGCAATTGGCACATAACCTAAAGAAATAATTATAAAAGATCTTTAAAAAGGTATTTTTGAACAAAAAATAACGAGCTTTAGCATTATTTATTATCAAAATCAATAACAATTAAGTATAAATGCTAAAAAAATAAGATTGATGGCGAAATGATTACTGGGACTATGGTCACGATTACTGGGACATTTACCTTACCGCAGATAAAACTCAAAATTAGGAATTTTTAAGCATTAGTTTCTCGAGCTCCCCAGATTGATTTATTGTTTCAGTAATGAAATAAAGCTTTTAAAAAAAAGAACGCAGTAAAGACTGAAAATTGGAAATTTTTTAAATTTTATGTATAAGTTTTCAAGTTTTTTAATAAAATAATATAAAGTACATTATTTTCTGGCGTTACTTTGATTAATTTCTTGTTTCAATGATAAAATAAAGCTTTTTTAAAAAAGGCCGCAGTGAAAAACTGGAAATTGAGAATTTTTTAAATTTTAAGTTTAAATTTTTAAGTTTTTTAAAACAATAATAAAAAGTTAATTAGTTTTTCGAGCTCCCGCGATTAATTTCTTATTTTGGCGATGAAGTAAAGCTTTTTTTTTTTGAAAAAAAAAACCCGATCGAAAAAATCGAAATTCGGAAAAGCCGCTTATCTGCACAATTACCAAGTTTTTATACGTTTCTCCTACTCCCGCATGATCCTGTTTTAGTAAAAAAATTTTTTAAGCAGCGTTTATAATCATCTGATCTAGTTTACCTAAAGGAAAAAATTCAATACACAGAAAATGCCAAGCTTTCATTTTAATCTGCAGCAAAATGAGAACTCGAAAACAAAAGACTGTGACAATAAAATAAATGATATATTTCAGATCAAAATAATATTTCTGAAGATTAAAATATTATACCACGATTTACTGTGTATTTGTCCTATATTTTGAGAAAATCGAAAAGTGTTTTGACTTTTCAAAAAAGCCTTTTTTCGGACAACTCTAATGTACAATGTACAATACAATGTATCCTTGAAACTGTTATTATTTCTACCTCGAGTTCTATGATTTTAATAAAAGCACGAAATTTATTAGCGTCAGAGAAATTCCTACATGTATAAATTTTACGAGTGCTTTTACACCTTTATCGCTGTGGAACTGAATAAATTTCCATCACGATAATATTTTTCGACACGGCTTAAAGAAGTTCCTGTAAATCGGTCTTTACTCGCCTTTAGGTCACGGCAGTCTCTTAATTAAAAGCTACAACTGTTTTCTTAACAAATGGCCACGGCAGCTCAGCTGCCTGTAAGATTAAAAGGATGGTGAATGAGAAGATTACAGCTCAGCTGTTGACATCTATCACCGAAAAGATGCTAAGCTAAAAAAATCTGAAAATTTCGTCAGTTTCTCGGATTCGAAAGATTCATTGCCTGGGGTGGATTAATCGGAAGCTGGAATACGTGTGGTATCCGAGAAGCTGTATGCTTACTTTTTTACGCAGTAAGTTAAAAGTTTCGAGAAATCGGTTACGTAAACTTTATTTTTCATGTTCTGTAGCAAAGCAGCTATAAATAAAATTTGTAAAAACTCGATTGCTTAAGTGCTACATTATTAGAGATTAGGATTAATGCGAAAGATTCATTTTCTATTTATTAAGAAACTATTTAAACTAAGAAATATTTAAGCAAATTTGAAATCACAATATTGTCATAAATAATATTGTATTTTATATTTAGAAATAATTTTTAAGACCCTGGAATTTTGATGCTGCGTAATTAAATTTATATCTCGAACAGGAGAAAAAAGTTAGAAAAAATATTTAGTTACGCCAATGGTTAGATCTTGGCAGACTAAATGCAACAACTGTGGCAGTGTCGCCTGACAGTTTCTTTACGGTTTCCCCTCGAATCCGTGGTGTTTTACGGGCGACAGGTTTATATTCTCGAAAAGGACTTTTCCGAGTTTTAAGTCCTTTAAGATGAAGTGAAGCAAAGTTTAACTTTCTGAAATGGAAATCTACAGATTATCTCAGTTCCTCAGATCCATTAACAAGATATATGCATCCTCTCATCTACAAATGGACCGTAATTTAACCAATTCACTGGAGATCTCTGCTATTTACTATTATACTGTTATACTGCCTCATTCAATGTTAATAATAAGTATGTAGTAACTTCTGTGATTCAAATTCTGAAATGGTGAATAAAATCACAAAATAAAAAAGCTTGACAGACCCTATCAGCATATTTTTTCGATTTCATGAAATTTTTTTCCCTTTCGATAATCCGTGACATTTGTCTTCCCATAGAACTCAAACCTATTTATCCTCTTTGGGGTTACCTAAGAAAAAAGGGGAAAGGTGTCACCTCGTAAATTGGAGCAAGACGAACAAACGGAGATCGTTGGAAGATGGACGAGGAGCGAAGGGTGAATGCGAAGGGTGTAACGATCTGTCCTAGTAGACAGATAGAAACAAGCACGTGAAGGAGTCCATGGTGGAGAATAGTGAGTGAGTGAGCGACGCCTTTCACCCTCGACCCTAGAGCTTGGCGAACTTCTTAGCCTCACGAGGGAAAAGGGGGAAAAGCCGTGATGTATGGGCCAAGCGATTGCATGTGGACTTTGACTATAAATCCCTGCTAGACCTGAAACCAACCCGCAACCCTCGTCTTTTACCCTCCTCGATATTTTCTTTCCAAATGCGGTGAAGAGAGCGAACGTAAAAAAAAAAGTAAAATTCGTTTGCTCGACCGACCACAAAAAATGTGTTCACTTTATTATCGAAAGAGAGCCTTGTCAAGATGATGACAGGATGTACATGAATGTACGCGAAAAAATGTTTCAAAGAAATGGGTATAAAGAATTGACTATTTATCAAGTTCTCCGGGGTAAAAAATTAATAGATGCTCGTCAATCATTTTGAAGACTTGATTTTTATAGAATTTTTTTAAAGGAGAGTGGAAAATATTAGTGGAAAACTATGCAGAGTCAAAAACTAGTACTTAATTCAAATCAGGGGAGAAATTCTGAGTTAGCTCTTTGCTTAGCGCTAATACTAATTAAATAGTTATTTGGAATACCGTAGAGTGGGGCTATTATATACAATTTTTACGTATTTTTCGAGGTTTTTTTAACTTTACGCCCAAGAAAAATTTTTTCCAGCTTTTTCATTTTACAGACAATTAGAGGACTCAATTCAAAAAAGAAATCAATAATTTTTAGATTTTTAAATCATTTTCTACTTACTAATAATAATTGTTGAAAAGTTGTACCTTTTTGTACCGCCGATCTTCTAAGTAGGCACAACTATTGTTTTTTTTATGTTTTGAATGAATGAAACAATTTTTTAATACTTAAATACTATTAAGAAATATTACTTAACTATTTAAGAATTCTTTCTGATAATAAAGTATGAAAAAAAGTTAAAATTAAGAAATTTAATTAAGAAAATTTAATTAAGAAAAAGTTTTAATTAAGAATAATTCAGATTAGTTTGAGAGTTAACAAAGAGAAAAAATTAAAACAATGAAAAATCAACATTAGTATTAACGAAATATATTTTAGAAGGATCTATAATTTGTTTAACATCCATCTGAGATTCTATGATCATATCTAACCATTTAATTTACTGGCCACCCGCAACTGAGCAATTTAAATGATCTATAATCTATCTTGAAAGCAAGAAAATTAGCTCCACACTGCTCTTCCGATTTATTTCCAGTTTCGGGGATGGCCTGAATGGCCTTGGAAATCGGAACTCTCTAAACGTAAATAAGTCAGCGCCCCATGAACTATTTCTGTTTGATTTTTGTCACAAGTGAAAAATATTTTCTAAATACACTGAAAGCCCTCATCCTTGGTAAAGTAGAAGTCCTTCTGAATCTTATATGCTAGGAGATTATTATTTTTAACCCCATTACCATATTGAAAAATATACTGAAAGTGAGTTGTAAATATTAGCCCCACCATGCGCGAATAGCCCCCCTCTACGGTACTTAAAATTGTTAAAAAGTTTAAAAGATCATGACTGCTATAAAAATACATTGTTTTCAACTAATTACTTCTGTTGAATTCTGAAAAAATTATTCGAAATCGGTAAAAAAAAATATGCACTAAATTTGAAACATAGCTCAAAATTTCGTAAAACAAAACATATTGCGCTTAATTTTCTGGTTAAATGCATTTTTTTTACTGATTTCGAGAAATTTTTTCGGAATTCAACAGAAATAATTAGTTGAAAATCATTTATTTTTAAAGGATTCATAATTTTTTAAAGTTTTCACAATTTCAAGTATTCCAAATAACTATTTAGTTAGTAATAGCGCTAAGCTAACACTGTAAATCGTAGGATATTATTTTAATCTGCAGCAATATTATTTTGATCTGAAGTGTATCATTTATTCTATTGTCACAGTCTTTTTTTTCGATTTCTCATTTTGCTGCAGATTAAAATGATATCTTGGGATTTTCTGTGAACTCAGACTTTCTGTGAACTCTCCTAAACGAATGTGTTAAAAAATAAAAATTGAGAAATATCATGGTAAATTCAATAAAACAAAGCGTTGCAGATTAATTTTTTTAACAATCAAAAACAATTAAAAATGCGTGGGAAAAATATTCATTTGTTTTTGAATAAAACTGTTGCAGATCAAATTAATCAATTTTTTTGATCATTCTGATACCTCCCGATTTACTGTAATATAACACAGAAAATAAAATGGGATTATAAGTTAAATTATAGTAAAATTAACTAAAAATCTAATAATATCATCTAAATTTTCAGTCAAATAAAAAATCTAGTAATTCCTCTTTAACCATACAAATCAACTAACTAGTTTTCTCTCGGTACATCAGTTTGATACAGTACCGTTCAGGAGAATGAGATCACATACTTTTTCATAGTTGCTAATTTTTTTCCTAATTTTAATAACACACCCCATGGAATTTTTTTGCACAAAATAACGCAAAATCTGGCAAAATTCTGTGTAAAGTTAACCCAAGCTGAAGTTATTTTATTAATTCTGTAAAAAGATATTTAAGGAACTACTCTGATAGTAATGAACATTTTTTTAAGAACTTTTATTTCACATTACAAATAATTTTTTAATGACAATATTTTTACACCTAAAAGTAGAGATTTTAAATTTATGAACAAATTCTTTTTATTGCTTTTTAATGATTTCTTTCATTGAAATGGCCGCCTGAAGTTTGCCCTTTTTTCCGTGGTTGGCATAATAACTTGACTTTGGATCATCCAAAAGCAAAAATTTATACGGATTATTAAAAAGTAGGATATTCGCTATCGTATGAATTACGATCAAACACTCCTGATAAAAAACAAAACGGCGCACTTTTGAATTTTTCGAAACTTTGTTGTTTAAAAATTGTTTAAACTAAAAATTGTAAAAACTCAATTGTTTAAAAATACGATTAAGTATTGATGAATAATTATAATTCTTCTTTATACTAAAAATCATACATATATAGAGTAAGCCTTTAAAATTTCAGCTTGATCGGTGTAATTGTTTTTTTAAAATCATGCCAACCACGGAAAAAGAGGGCCAACTTCAGACGGTCATTTCAATGAAAGAAATCATCAAAAAGCAATAAAAATTTTTTTATAAGTTTAATATCTCTACTTTTAGGTGCAAAAATATTGACATTCAAAAATTATTTGTCATGTAAAATAAAAATTCTTAAAAAGATGTTCATCAGAACCAGAGTAGCCCCTTAAAAAATAGTGCGAATTTTTACTTTTCCTTGAATTTTAAACAACGACTGAAATGATAAACGTTTTGCAATATTCTTGTGCTCATTTTAAAGTTTAAAATCCATGTAAAATCGTAGAAAATTATCAAAATAATTATAAAATTTTTTCCCTATATGATGCAAAATGCTAAACATGGAGCAAATAAATTAGAAAAGTTGAAATATTTTTTTAGTTAAGAATTAATATTATTGTAAAATATATGCAATTAGTAATTATAAAGTTCCTATAAAGCTTTCTTAAAATATGCATTCGTTTGAATTTTAGTAATATTTTTATGTAGTTGAGTTGTCTTAGAGTTTTTTCAAATCTTTTAATCCATGTTTATCTTCTTGTACCATGCATGGAAAAAATTGCATAATTATTCTAATAACTTTCTACGATTCCGCAGGATTTTATCGTTAAAATGAGTCCAAAATCACTGAAAAAACGTTTATTATTTCAGTTCTTATTTAAAATTCAAAAAAACATTTATTTCGCACTATTTTTGAAATATCTTTTTGCAGAATTAACAAAATAATTTCACCTTTTGGACTTATTTTAGACAGAATTTGAATATTTTTCGTACTATTTGAAGGAAAAAATTCTTTTAGGTGTGTTATTAAAATTAGGAGAAAAATTAACAACTATGAAAAAGTAAGTGTACTTTTACCGTAATATATGGTAAACAACATTTAAAGGATGGCAGAAAATGTAAATTTTTCAGGAGAGCGAAAAAACATTCCGTAAAATTGAAATCGCCATCTAAAGATAAAACAAAAGTCCACTCCCGAACTGAAGTATTACTGAATTGAGGCCAAAAAAGTTTGATCAGAAAAAGTTATCCAATTCCGAGGAAGTAGATTTGGAAGTTGACAAACTCGAAGTGCTACTAAACAAAAATTGGAACAGGCCCGGCTTGAATGTCAATAAAAAAATACAATTTTCAATTTTATGAAAATAAAAACTTGCTCCCGAGATATTGAGCTGCTGATTTTGTTTATGGCCAAACAAAGTTTGGTGTAAAGAAGTTAACCAATTCCGAGTAAATCGACCGAGAATTTAGGGGTTAGAATTTCATAGGTTTTAAAAATCGGTTTTGGATAGCGATCAAAAAACGAATTTTCAATATTTTACAAAAATAAAAACTTGCTCTCGAGATATGGGGATGCTGAATGAGGATGAAAAATGTTTGATAAAAAAATTATTCTGTTCCGAGAAACTCAAGATTTAGTGTGAGGGTATAGCACTGAGACAAACAATTTTTCGCTGAAAGTCTGATATAAAAAGAAATTATATTTTTTTATCAATAAACTTTGATAATTTCAAGGTATCAATTTCTTTAATTAATATCAAATTTAATTAATATCAAATTTCTTTAAAAAATGGCATTTTTGGAAAATTCAACTTTTCAATTTTTGCCACTAAACAAAAAATTTTTTAAATTAATTTCTGTCTGGAAAACCTCTTTTGAAATGCATTTGTGCTTGTCAAATTTTCTCCGAATTTTTTGATTATAATTGTAAAAGTTATTTTTAAAAAACTGTCGGCAACCTTATGGCAAAGTGGGTTATAAAGATTAAATAAATGGGTTTAAATAAATGATTAAAAATGAGATTTCGAAGAAATCCTTTTAACACAATCTGTATTTGACTTTTTAATAACTTTTTAAGCAACAAACCGAATTTCGACAAAAATGTTGGTTATCTAATTTCGTACTGCCACCCTTCAAAATTTGTTGGGCCAGTTTACTGGACGATTACGATTCTAGAGAAAGGAGCTGAAACTAAAAACCCGGCATAAATCTCATCTCATCCTCTCAGTATACTTCAAAGAATGTCTTTACAATCCGATATCAAGCAGGTGCGGCAAACCTTTTTTTAATGCTACATTCAAATTTTATTATTTATTTACTGAAAAGATTGCATCAAGCTGCAATAAAGATTGAGAATTTCCAGCACCTGCGGACTTGTAGAATTTAATGATGAAGAATAAAACGATGTAAATACGATATTCACTGAAAAAATGGTTAGTTGAGCACACTACTTAGTTTGTAAGATATGGTATTTTATTACTGCTGTTTTATTAGTTGAGACAACAATTTTATTAGTTGTTGGTACTAATTGAATAGTCAGTGCAACTAATGAAATGGTTTTTCTAACTAATAACGTGTGCCAATAAAGTAGGTGGACCAAACATACATAAATAAAATTGTATTTTACTTTACAAGGAATATTTAATTTATTTTAAAAAGGTATTCAACAGACATGTTACTTTTCATTTTTGTAAAGAGCCAAAGGACCGTGATTTTCAATTTTGCGTAGCCTTCCTTTTGCCGACATGGATACCCAAACAAGAATTTTTGGCTCAAATTTACCTTTACCAGCGAATCGTGTATCACACTATAGCAAAAATGTCCACTTGGTATATGGACGGCCCCTGTGTAAAATTCCGCATTCTGCTCTCCATTATTCCAAACATAAAAGAAATATTTTTCATCATCAAGAATTATCTCAACATGACCATTAAAATATTTTTGGCGTAAAATTCTGCACATTTGGGGATTTTTTCTAGTTGTTTTTCACTTTATTGAGGAACAGTCACTCTTTTATGATAACGAACATCAATCTTGATCACGTTTTGCGTCAAGCTGCGGACTAAATTTGCTTGACGAACTGTTTCTTTAGAAAAGCCGAATTTTCTACCTAACTTCCGATTTGATGCTCCAAATTTATTTACCGCAGCTTTCTTCAATTTCTGGAACTGGGGCTTATCCAATTTGTTTGGACGACCTGGCTTTTTAATTCCAACGGATGGTTTGCCACTTTCATAACGCTGGAAAATTGAATGTAGTGTGGAACGAGCGAAATTTTCTTTTAAAAAGTGTTCTAAAACTTCCTTTTTAGAGCGCTGTCCAAGCATGTCGTAAACGCGTTCTTGTAAATAATTCTAGCTAGCCACCTTCATGACGAATTTCTAAATCAAACTTATTTATTTTTTAGGTACACAATGTAAATAAGCTTTAAATAAAAACAAAATTCTCAATGCCTACTTATTTGAAATTTATCCAGCTACTTTCTTGGCACACGTTAGAATAACAGAATCAACTAATAAAATAGCAGTACCATAGCTTACAAACGATATAGTTGGCCCAACTAACCATTTTTTTCGGCGTTTTTTTTTCAACCATTCTTTCAGTTAACAGAAAGAATTAGTTTTCATAATTCACTTTATATTGTATGCCATTTGAAGACAGATAGAAATGAGAATATGTAGTATTTCTAGTCGAAATCTTGCTTCCTGGAGTATTCTTCGCAGTAACATGGATGTGACCCTGATGTAAGGGGTAAGGGGCTCAACAGGATGACGAAGGTGGCCGCTGCTGGGTGATGGATAGGCGACCTCCGCCCTCCGACAGCCAGCCATTAGTTTCCATCCGACGTGCCTGCCACCTACGGCTCTTGCTCGAGAACTTAAGCGCTAACGATTGTTTGTTTGTTACACTTTATCAGCTTAGGTTCTCCCTTCCTTTCTTCCATCAATCCCAACCCTGACTTGTGGTCCTTGAATTATTCGCCAGTAGAACGGATTACGTTGACGGAATTGTGTCACTCTCGTCACTCCAAGCATTCAGATAACGGAAAGGAATCAATGATACACCAGATGTTCTATTACAACTGTTTTTAATTTTAAAAATAAAAATATATAATATCTAACTATACCACCAGCGAAAAAGGATGCATTTCACTATCCAGCAATTTTCAACATTTTTTCACAACAAAATGTGTCTGAATAGGAATTCACACTTCTCAAAGAGTTATGCCATGCAAAGGCTAATTATATAATCAATGCAAAAGAGGACTTAGACATGCAAATTTCACAACAAAATGTGTCTTTGACTTCTCAAAGAGTCATCCCATGCAAAGACTAATTATATAATCAACGCAAAAGAGTGACATGAACTGCAAATTGCCTGACCTTGACTTCCCGGCTCTTTAGATACAAAGGTCCGTTAACGAGAAAAGAGGGAGAAAAGGAACAAATAGAGTCAACCAATCCAGCCTCTCAATCACTTTCCTTTTTTTCATCTGCGTCATTCTCACAATACAAAGGGTACCGACATGTTTCGAGGTCCATCTAAACGTCCTCGTCAGGGTAAATATGAGGGTGTTATAGGTTTAAAAAAATTTTTTGTGTAAGAAAGGATTATTCCCTATCATTATTACAAAAGTTCTTTCTTACAAACATTTTTTAAACCTATCAAAAGCCTTATTATATTTAGTTAGATCTTTCTTCAAGTTAATTATATAAGTTGAAATCCTTTTAAAAAGTAGAATTTTTAAATGATTTTTAGAAAGTATAAAATTTAGACTTAATTGACAAATAAATAATTTATAATTAAATTAATGAAATAATTAATCTATTAACAAAAGTTAATTTTTTCTTCCCTATATATATAT
>JBAGKK010000038.1:909969-927014 GCA_037177015.1 Euceroptres primus
AAATTCTTTAAAATCTGTTACAGTTGTAACATTCTAAAAATTAGTTCTTAGAAATCGCTAAAAATCCGGTGAAATCTAATCAAATTCTTAGCAGTCTCTTAAGATTTTCTAAAATCCTTTATAATTCTTGTTTTTCGATTATTTTTAGTGACAGTTTTCGGTTTAACTAAAACCGTTGGTTATAACACACTGCTTAATAAATTAAACATTTCTCCTTGGAATTTGAAAATGTGCGTGAAAGCGCAAATCATCCGGATAATTCGGACTGGGCTCGATCTAAGCATCTAAGGGATGGAAAAATGCAGCTCCATCTTCCAGATTTTTAATCTATCTGACTGGGTCTGGGTCTGGTTTAGGTTTTTACGTCAAAGGGTTAGATCAAATAATTTCTGTACGGGTGTGTGCCTGAGCAAATACTCGTCTGGAAAACGTCTGCAAAATTTTGTTTCTTTTTTGAGATTATTGGAAAAAAATAAATTACTGTGATTACATAATTGATTAGACAATTTGAGAAATCCATGCAAAAGGTCGAGCGCGAAGCGAGAGAATCGTGATGAGAATGTGTTCCTTAAGGTGGATAGAGCCTTAAGTAAGTTAATTGCCCTTTGAACTTGAAATCAAAAACAAAGTTAACAATCTCTTTATTTTTTTTTAAATTAAAAAAATACACTTTTATTCGTTAAAAGGACAAAATCCCGGAAAATCCTGTACACCGTTTTATAGAGCTCTATGGGGGGAACCAATTTCGTTTCTTACGTTTTTTTCTTATCTCGCATCGTTCTCTCAAAAAATGCAAATTTTCATTTTGTTTCACCCACTTATTTTCTCCATAATGTCCTTGATAATATTTTTTTTTCAATAAACAAAATAACAAGTAAAACTTAAAAAAAAGTTACAACATCTAAAATAATAAATATACATAAATTCATTGATTTGAAAATTAAAATCATAATTACAAGACTACCTATTTATAAAATACACATACACGAGTGTATGTATGTATTCCGGTAAGAAGGAGTTGATTAAAGTGGATAGAAGGGCATTTAAAAAAATAGATATTTTAATGCCTTTAAATATCAAATCAATTCCGTTTTAGTTTAAATGCCATTGAATAAGTTTCATTGTCAAAACTTATCTCTATCATTTTCACAATCGACAAAGCTCTTTTTAATGCCTTTGAGGAAATTGAAATGTTAACTATCTAATGCCACTTAATGCCTTTTGACAATCTTCTAACTTAATGCCATCCAGTGCCTCCAGGGGAATAAGATTTTAAATGAAGTCAATGCCATTTAATTCCTTATGGAAAAAACTCAATGCCATTTAATGCTTTTCGGCAATTCGATGCCTTCTGTAGAATTAAATATAAAACAGAGCTAATGGCATGTAATACTTTTTTTTTTAGCAAAAACGGAATTCATTTCGAAACACTTTAATCCACCACTTATTACCGAAATGCTGGTAAATATCTAGATATTAAACCTTAATATCTATAATGGATGATAAGCCTTGATATATAGATCGTCATCCCCAGTTAAATATTCCATATTATAATTCTTAATATCCATTTTCCTCAATGTCGGACATTGTTCATATTTTTTTATTTGTAATTCCTAAACGAAGTCATCTAAAATTTTGAAATTTTATTAAATTCTGCTTTGATATACTTGTTATTTTGTTTATTAAAATAAAAATTTTTAAGAAAATATTTTGACGCTGGAGTATACGCTAGTCGCTAGACTACCATCATGCCGTAGTATTCTAATAGTAAGAGATTTTAAATGAATCAAGGACATTATGGAGAAGAAAATTTGTTATCAAGCCCTTACTGAAAGATACAACCTCAACACAATATTGAATTTAAAAAATTACGACGTAGAGAAATTAAAACAAAACTGTTTGATTTAAAGAAACTCTGTTTTTGAGACTAAGTGTACGCAGAAAAAATTAGATTTTGAAAGTTTGCTTGACAGTATTCGACTTTTGGATAGGCTAGAAGTTTCTAAAGATTCCATATAACTTTTATTAAAGAATCGTAAAAGTTGTAAAAAAAGAGAATAGTCAAGGAACCATTCACTGAATGTATTAGAAAAACGTTTCGTCGTTCGAAGAAGAACGTTTTTCTACTACAGTCAGTGAATGGTTCCTTGACTATTCTCCACTTTTTCGACAACTTCTACGATTCTTTAATAAAAGTTATATAAAATCTTTAGAAACTTGTAGCTTATCCAAAAACTGAACACTGTCAAGAAAACTTTCAACAAGTAATTTTTTTGTGTAAATGAATTGCACAGAGAAGTCAGAAAACTAGGTCGACCTAGATAATTTTGTCACCGATCTTCAGTTTCATTCAGTTTTGTCGATTTATTGTTTACTTAAAGCGCATTACATTACTCTGTGAAGCGGTCTGATACTCGTGACCGGTACTGTATTTTAGTTAAATTATTTTGTTTTAAATCCAGACTGTTTTTTATGAACGACTCAGTGTTTTCCGAAATTGGCTTTAAAATGTTAGATAAATATTTTGCTAAATTATAAGTCGGTGATCCAATTGTGGAAACAATTAGTCTCCAGTTTAAACTTGGTTTTTGTTATCTTAGACAGTGCATTTATGCTTTTGTCACAACTCTACCATTGGTTTTTAGTTTATATGCTTTTATTTATTATTTTTATTTATTACGTCGTTTATTTTTATTTATTATTATTTTATTGCTTTTATTCTCCCATCTTGAAACAATATCATTGCATTTATATTCAACTGTTGGAACTAAATTTGTTTTTACATTTTTGTATAAAATATTATTTTTTAAAATTTTTTCCATAGTTAGATTATAATCATTCTTATTTGCAGCTACCATAACGTTTATTTTATCAGCTTTAACAAATAACAAATCCTTGTTTATTTTGGAAATTTACCACAGTATCAGTGATTTTATTATTATTCTGAAATGTATTGTTTCTGTTATGATTCAAAATTAATCCTGTAACTGTTCTTCTAATATTTAACTTGGCTTAATCTTTTTTTAAATTTTTGATGCAGTTTTCAATATTTGCAATGATATTATTTACAGGAATTTTATTAGTATTATATGGAACACAAAATTTTTTACCCAAGGTTAAGAATTCAGTTTCATTGTCAATTCTGTTTCATTGTCAGGGATTTGTACATTTGAAATATTCTTAAAACATTTTTTAACTCTAAATTCAGGAAGTTTAACATTTTTTTCATAGTTCCTATTTTTTAACAATTGAAACTTTTTTTTACACTATCATTTCTAAATTTGTATTTTAGATTTAATAACACTCTATATTGAGAATCAAAGAAAAGCTGTAATGAATCTTCATTAATGTGTCAAAGTAAACGATATTTTAAATAATTGGAAGTATGACCTAATTCATGGATGTTTTCAACTATGTCATTAATTTCGCAATTTAACAATTTTCTTTGAGTATTAAATACTGTGTTCTGTAGTTTGAATGTGACCTTGTAATGTAAATTATGAATTTTGAATTTTTTCATATGATTTTGAATATGAGCTGAAATTGGGGCTTCTTTTCGACATTTAATTAAAAACGTACATTGTTCATGTAAGAGGACGAGTTGTTGTTGAAATTTAATCCAACTGCACATGTCATGTTTCATGTTTTCACCATATTTTGCCGAAATATAAGAAAGGTATCCCATCATCATCAGTTCGTTACAGACCTTGTATTATAGTAATCGAAAACAAATTACAGACAAGGTGGATCCAGAGGTGTCTTTCCTTTCTTCGACCGTGATTAATATCCAATAATTATTGCAAATCCATCTTGTCTGTGATTTGTTTTTTATTATTATTACACAAGGTACAATATCGATTAACTAATTTATATTTTTTGTTTTGATCCTTTGTTTTGAAAGATAACTTTACAACTGTGATTTTGTAATATATAATGATAGATCTTGTTTTTCGTTGGTGTTTAGACCTTCTTATCAAAATACGTCGATGAGAGTGCAGTTTATCGAAGGAGATCGCAATCAGAGGATGATAATCCTCCATCTCCTGTAACAATGGATAGCGAAGGAGGAGGAAATGTTGGTTTCTTAGGACATCATCGAGGCGGACCGCAATCCCCAGCTCAACAGAGGGACAATTTGAGATTCCATCCGCCCTTAACTCCACCTTCTGGCAGCAATCCTCACACTCCTGCGAGTCCTCATACTGCGAATATATCCCAGGTGTTTATAAATCAAGATACAATTACGCATAATAATCTTGATCGATTTCCGTTCGTAGTGTAAAGTTGCTTCACAGTCTTGATCGTTTTCCGTTCGCAGGGTGAAGTTGCTTCACAGTCTTGATCGTTTTCTGTTCGCAGGGTGAATTTGCTTCATAATTGCTTCGTTATTGAGAAAGTCTTCATTGATTTCTTAAGCCACTTAGTGGTCTTTAATTTTATGAAATGAATTTATTTGCAGGCAAGTCAGCATCAAAGCTTTGGTAGTAGTCCAGCGACTTCCTTTAATTTGGCCTCGCCACCATCCTTGCCTCCTAATACACCGAATATGTTACCACACCCGTCTCCTGGATCTGGATTAGTTGCCAACAGTCCCCTGAATCAAATGCACGTTCCAAGTCCTGCTGGACTCATGCCAACATCGTCTCCTGGTCCTTGTAGTAACGTCCAAGTTGGACATTCGCCTGCGAGCTCCTTTATGCAAACCGGTAAGTTGAGTCTTTATTATATTTTATTAAGGGGTTCGATTTAATTGGAATTGAAGAGAAGAAAGTTGATCATATAAGAATAAATTTCTTCTCTTTGTTAGGACATATTGATGGCAGTCCCTTCCCTTCATCCCAGAGCATGGCTTCACCAGCAGCATCCAACTGGCCAGGATCTCCAAGTGTACCAAGACCATCTCCTGTGAGACCTGGTCAGAGCCCAGGTCATGTTTCACTCCACAGTCCTCAGGCTGCTGAACACAAAGCTGTGAATCACTTATCACGAGTCCTACCTCAAAGGTCCTGGGCAGGAGCTGTGCCCACTCTTTTGACTCATGAGGCTCTCGAATTACTTTGCGCTCCATCTGGACATCCATCTGGATTACCAGGACCAGATATGTCGCCCTTGGAAAGGTTCTTGGGTTGTGTTTACATGAAGAGGCAGCTTCAGCGTTTTATCCAAACTGATGAATCCGTAAGTCACAATCGCTAGTCACAATCGCTTTGCGATTGTTCTTAATTTACTGTTTGAATACTGTTTTAAAAAATGGTTTCTGACAATACATTTTTTATAATTACAGTTGACAGCTATCAACAGTACAGAACCAGGAGTAGTGCATTTCAAAGTGGAGACTCTACAGTGCAGAGTTGGATTAAATCCACAACATTTACAATCCCTTCATATCAAAGTTCAACCTGTTGTTGAACATAAGGAGCAGTGGACTCTTGAAGAATTGCAGGTAAAGAAATTAAATTGGACAAGAATTATAAATTCCAAGGATCATGGAGGGATCATCCATTCTCTTCCATTTGATTGACTTCAAATTTAGAAGCTGGCATTTTTAAAATGGTTAATAACAATCTTTTGCAGATCCTCGAAAAATTCTTTGATACACGAGCAGCAGCTCCGCCCTACAAACCGAATGCTCTCAACGGTTTCGGAAAAATGTTGAATCTCCCTTTCAACATCCTGAAGGACTTTATTCAAATAATGAAACTTGAGCTCGTGCCCTCGTTAGTGCAGCAGCAACAATTAAAATGGTCCGTTCAATGGTGTTTGCGGGTTCCTCCCTCTGCCCTGCCTCTCATTCCCATCGGCACTGCTTCGGTCTTGGTTTGCAAAAACAGAGTCCTCTTCTTTGTAAGTATTTTAAAAATTAGGATAGTAATATAAACCACTGACAATTAATTCATTAATCAAGCAATATTGATTTATTATTTTTTGATTTTATTAATTTAATTAATTTAATTTCATTAACGTTATTTCAGTTACAAATAACGAGAATCGGAGTGCCTTATCAAGGCGAGCCTCCTTCCCTCGTGTTGCCTTTAGTTTATGATCTGACCACGAATTTGCTGAGTCTCGCTGAGAAAAGAGATGCGGGTGGTCCATGGATAGGCGCAGCATCCATGCATTTGAAAAGATTCGCTGAATACACCACGATTCATTCGGAGTGCTCCATTTATCCAGCTGTTAGGGATCTTCTCGCTAATCTCACTCTGCCTTCTGAACCTCCAGTTCTTTCTCAAGTATGTAGATTACTTTTGATTCGTTTTTCATGGGTAAAATAATAAAAATGAAATTTTTCGTATCCTTGCAGCAAGTTGTAGGATCTTTGGGAGGTGGACAAGTGAGTTCAAATCAACAAATCCAGAGTCCAGCGATGCAGCTTCACTCGCCGATGGCCGGAGGTCAAGGTCCTCCGCAGGGGCCTTACGGAATCCAAGGAATGCCACCGATGGGAATGATGGGTGGACCACCTCAATAGGATTTGCTTTACTCTCCTAATCCCGTCTGTGTACCGAATGCGAATCCTTCCTGGATCAATTAAGATCGTTCGATACACTCCCACGCACTGGGAATTCTTAGGAGAGTAATGCGCATTTTCACGACCTTGGGAACAAATACTCGCAGTTGGAAGTAAATACTTCAATGAAAGCAGTTCAAACTTCGACTTAATATACAGACGCGAAATCTATTTATTTCCTTTCCGTTAACTATTTAGCTATTTATTTATCAAGGAATTGAGCCAAGGTTCGTGTCGTTAGATGTAAGATAAAACAGTGTAATTATTGGATTTTATATTTTAGTTAATTATGATTTATGATGAATTCAATGGATTTTATTTTTGTTTGAGGGAGTTTCTGCCAGGTTTTCCTTGTGAAAGATAGATCCATTCTCTTAATTTTTTACGAGGAATATTGGTATTCTTTTACAAATGTGAAATTATTGTAATCACAATATCATGATTATAGTAATCTTAAGACTGTGATACTATCTGGAAAGAGAATCGCAGCGATTAGTGCAAAGAGATCTTATTGTAAGTGGCACGCTGCCGGTGAGTTATTTTCGAAAAAAAGCCACAGTATTTCAGCAAGATTTTTAAAAATAGACTTAACCAGATTATTTTTACTCATATGCAATGTAGATTAAGGTAGTCTAAATATCATTGAAAACTCTAGATTGTAAATATACCTGCGTATAAATGAACGAAATGTGTGCTTTGAAAACCTAACATACCTGAATCTGAATTTCAAAAAAATCAGGCTTATGTTGCTTATAAACATTTATCAACTGAGGAACGTTTAATTAAACAAATTTAAAAATTATAAAGATTTCTCATTCGATATCCTGTGATCCTGGTACGATTTTTTAAAAATGAATTATTTCACACGAGAATTTTAATTAAAACGAATATCTCCTTCGACATCATTCGGATACAATTTTGCTAAAATGAATTATTTTTTTAAATATCAACTTAAAGCGAATACCTCCTTCGACATCCTGTGATTCTGATACAATTTTTCTAAAATGAAACATTTCAAACGAGAATTTAAGTTAAAGCAAATACCTCCTTTGACATTCTGTGATCCTAGTACAAATTTTCTGAAATGAAATATTTCACGGGAATTTAAATCAAAACAAATACCTCCTTCGACATCCTATGATCCCGATACAATTTTTCTAAAATGAATTATTTTTATTTAAATTTGAAGTGAAAACGAATACTTCCTTCGACATTCTGTGATCCTGGTACAATTTTTCTAAAATGAAATATTTCGAATGAGTTTCAGTTATACGTGAATGAGAACATCTAAAAATTTAAGTAGCGATGAATAGAGAAGGATTGAAAATTTTGAATTAAAACAGCCGAGGAAATATATTTTTTCGAAACAAGGATTGAAAAGGATTGATAATAAAAGAAAACTTATCCGTGTCAATCAGAGTCTATCCTTTCGAATTCTTTCACCAAAATATCTATAACTATCCATTGTTATCCAGTTTTCAATTCGTCTTTATGAACACGGTTACATTTCCTATTCGTGTTTCATGAGAATGAACATCTAAGTATCTGACGGAAAAAGAAGAATTGGAAGCAGATTGAAAAGTATAAATTAAAACAGATAGGCAATACATTTCTTAGAGAGAGGATTGAGGGGAGTAGAAAATGATTAGGACGGATATATTCTCTATCCGTGACAGGTGACGAAAAAATTCCAAGTGGCTCGCGGATAGACACGGATTAAATAGCGGATAGAAAATGAAGTACTGAAACGCATAAGTATCGCAACGAATAGGAATATATAAAAGCGGATAGACAAGGATTAACTCATGGCTAAAAAATGAAGGATTGAAGCGCATTAGTATTGAAACGGATAGGAATACACAAAAGAGGATAGATAAGAATATCGGTTAGATAGAATATTGGTTAGGAATACATAAAGGCGAATAGATAAGGATATGAAGGTGGATTGAAAATGATGGATTAAAACCTCTCTCACTATGTAGAGAGAGGATTGAGAATGGTAGAGAATGATTAGGACGGATTCATTTTGTATCCGTGACAGGTGACGAAAAAATTCCAAGTGTCCTGCGAGTAAACACGGATAGAAAATTAAGTATTGAAACGCACCAGTATCTAATTGGATAGGAATACATAAAGGCGAATAGATAAGGATACAAAATATTAATATAGTTATATTATATTAATATACACTTTACTGCTACTAGTAGTAACACTTTACTATATTAATATTCTAAGTACCGGAAAAAAATTAAAATAAGGATATAAAGTCGGATTGAAAATGATGGATTAAAACAGATAGACAACCCTACTGGAAGTAAAAGTATTCAAACTCTATCAGTTTCAATCCATCAGCTATTCATACATATCCGTTCGAATACTTCTTCTATACTCGGCGAACCGTTTGTATCCGTCTATCCTCGCGAACCATTATCTAATCCGTTGAATCTATCCGTTTCAATCATTATCTTTACGTATCTTATGTATTCCTATCCTTTTCGATACTTATACGTTTCAGTCCTTCATATTGTCTGTCCGTCATTTAATCCTTGTCTATCCGCTTTTATATATTCCTATCCGTTTCAATGCTTATGCGTATCAATCCTTCATTTTCTGTCCATGATTTAATCTGTGCCTATCCATGAGCCACTTAAAATTTTTTTGTCTCCTGTCACGGATAGAAAATAAATCCGTCCTAAATCATTCTCTGCTTCTCTCAATCCTGTTTCTACATATAGTGTATTTCCTGCCGGAAGTAACAGTATTCAAACTGATAGAAAATAACGACTTCCTTCGACATTCTGTGATCCTGTTACAATTTTTTTGAAATCAAATATTTCAAATAAGAATTTGAATAAGAAAGGATGCTCTTTCAGCATCCTGTAATCCTAATAATCCTAATCCAACTCTTCTAAAATGAATTATTTTACATGAGCATGCGAATACCTCCTTAGACATCCTGTGATTCTGGTACAATTTTTCTAAAATGAACATCCTAGTCTCCTGATATACTTTTTCTAAAATTAACTATTTTATGGAGGATCGAATTCAAATTGAAAGAGAATAACCTCCTTCGAGATTCTGTGTTCCTGATACAATTTTTCTATAATGAATTTTTTGGGATGTAAATTCAGAAGGGAAGCAAATAACTCCTTTGACATCCTCTGCTCTTGATGAAATTTTTCTTAAATAAATTCCTTGGCACAGGAATTCAAATAAAAGCGAATACCTCTTAGTATTCTGTGAATCTGGTACAATTTTTCTAAAATGAATTATGGAGTGATATCAATTAAAAATTAAGAGGCAGCATTCTTCAAAAAAATTTTTTAATTGAATCTAGAAGAAATGATGTTTTACATAAAAAAATATTTTTCTTGTATAACAAATTTCGGGATTTTGTTTTTCACAGTAATTTTTGCAATAGAAAATTTGAACATACTTTAAACAATTTTAAACTCTCACTACTAAATTTACTGATCAAAGATGTTTCAAATCATGTTAATTTTTTGATGTCAAAAATTTCCAGACAATGATACAAAATATGAGAACAAACTTTCTATTTTGATTATATTATTCCAGAATTTAATTAAAAAAGAAAATACCTCCTTCTACATCCTGTGATCCTAATCCAATTTCCTAAGATGAATTATTTTAAATAAAAATTGAAATTTTGTCGCTATTTATTATTATTATTATTTATTTAAAAAATATATTTTTAATAAATATAATTCGAAGTTCGAATTTTGTGAACACGCTCAAAGCGCATGAATCATCATTGCTAGTAATATAAAACTTCTTTTATTTTAAATTCGGTGTGTACAGTTTTTACAAAAGAAACAGAAAACATTTAATAAATCTAAACAGATCGGAGAAATATTGCTATCATTATACATTATTATTAATAATAATACAGTAAAATATATCGTAATTATAGATATTATAATATAATTATCAATCATGAATCGCAATAATATAACCGTAATTTATCGTGTGTCAAATATATACATTTTAGGTCAGGTATCAGTCTCTGTATAAAAGTGTGTGTGTGTAAGTGTATTTTGCATTTTTGTTTGTGTGCGTGCGTGGTTTTTCGGACCGGTTCTTACAGTTCTTGCATTGAGAATAAAAAAAATCACACTCGTTACATCACTATCGATCAAAGCATCGTTCAAACTTCGCTTCTTACCTTTAACTTAATACTTTTCAACTCTGGTAAAATCCCCTTTTACAACTTTCTATCTAAAAGAAAAAGTGCAACCTAGATTTATGAAAAATTCTAGAAAATTCAAAGGAAGGAGAATACTTCCTTGCAACTCGAGAAAAATGGTTGACTTATGTTATGATTGATTTCTGTATAAAAAGGGAATTTTTAAAGGTAATTCATACTTCGAAGTCTGAGATCAATACGTGCCTTCTTTTGTAAATCGTAGTACACTGAAATTTTCTATCGCTTACATTTTTCATTCGTGGACACGATTAACCAAATTTCTCAAATCAATGCTTCTTCAAGGAATTCAATTTGGAATATATTTTTCCAAAATTATCAAAAAGAAACATCGATTTTGATTACAAAAGCTTGTCGATTACAAAAGCTCTTTCAGTTTTACGAGGAATTTAATTTCATTTCTCGAAGGAGATTCGAGATTGAAAGGTGATAAGGGACCATTTTTTCTTTGTACACACTTAACGACTTAAAACTGCGAAAATAACGAAGACGAGTATTTAAATAAATACAGTATGTATAGTGCATCGCATGGAAACGAAAATTTTGAGAGTGTAACTCCGGAATCTAAGCTAAACTATACAGACTCTTCTAATATCCGAAACTCGAGATAGTTTCTCGATTTTATAAAAATGGAAAAATAAAGGAAACGTTTTTTAATAACAAAGATAATGTAAGGAAGAAATCAACGTGGAAGATAAAACAAAACTTTTTTTCGTTTGAGGACTTTTCCTTCTTTTTGATCAATTCTTCGTGCCTGGAAGCATTGAATTTATTTTATTTTTTTCAAGGTACTAGTTTGGAAACTTGAGTTTCCGTTTCGGTTTTTCCATCTCTCGTTCTTCGGTACGTTTTGCATTTTAGGAGCAAAAATGTCGACTGATTCTGCCAGCTTAGGGGCTGCTAGCTTTCTAGGTTTTCAAGCGAGCAAGGCACAGGACCTCTAAGGACTCAAGGTGCGAATGCTAGGAGGCACTACTCAACTGTTCCATGCTCTTAACGCCTCATCAGCAGCAGCACCAACATGTTAACACTGGAAACGAAAACGTCTAAGTGTGCGGCATGAACGAGAGATAAACAGAATTCGGCAGTCAAGTTCAACAAATAACATTCTTATCAGAGTTCATACAACAGAAAATTAAAAAAAGTAACTTAAATTTAAATTAGAAATTTGAAGACTTGATCAAAGAAAGTATTTAACTTTCAATTTGGAAGCTTTCTTACAAATGTAACTTTTCAATTTGAAAGCCTACAAATTAAAAGCATTCAACAATTGTTGCTTTTAATTTTGCACCGATTTTAAAATCAGCAGTTTTTAAATTTGAATGCCTTGTAATTTTTGGACTTTAATTTTTATATCCAGAAAATCGAACTTCAAATCAATTTCAACTTCAAATCAAATCAATTTTTCTAAATTTTCTAATTTAGAAGCTTTCAATTTGCCTTCAAATTCCTGATTTCAAAAATTATTTTCCAAATTAAAGACAGGTTCAAATTTTTAAAAACCTTAAGAATTAAATGCTTCTAAAGTAAGAGGCCTCAACATTTTTGAATGTTTTTAAATTCGATCTCCAGAAAATTGATGATCTTCAAATTCAAAAAATTCTTTTTTCTCCATTTGAACAGAATTGTCCTTCACTTCACTTCCGAATCCTGATGATTTGTCGAATAGGATTTGATGTGAAACAAACGATAATAATTGAACTCCATAATTTTACGTACGCATGCGTAAATGTGCTCTAAAAAAATCGCTCGTCAGTAATGAATGACAAAAACGAAAATATTGTTAATTGAAACGAAAGAATGATTGTGCTTGTGAAAGAATTTCCATTCACTAACAACTATTAAAATACAGACCCGCTACCTTAAATATTAGGCACACGTGCGAATACGTACGTACTTAAGATGTAAAATAACAGTGTATTGAACGAATTAGCACAAATTATCCACATTTATACCTTATGTTTAATTCCTTAAATAACCACTAATTATTATTAAACTTTATATTCGAAAAATATTTTGCATTCCTCGGGACAAAATACCTTCTCTTAGAAAATTATCGACAATTTAGAAAACTGAAAATATTTCTACATGGATCCAATTAATTGAATTAGCTTAATTGGTTCCACAAGAGAATCTCTTGTGACACTAGGACGGAAATTATTGTCTAAAAACAACTCCCCTTATCATTTTTTGTTTCAGATCCTTTGCTCAACCCTTTTTTGATTTCCAAAATTTTAGTCTCTCGATTCAATTCTTTTTATATTTTCTCAGACACTAGAATTTTTAAAGGAATAGGAATTTGCTCATTCTCTAGTCATTTCCAACATGTTTGAATCCATTTTATCCGATGAATCGTAGAGGCTAAAAATATCATATTTATAAACATTTCCCTAAAAATATAACAGCTTCTAATTTGAAAAAGCAGTATTTCTTAAAATAAATGTTTATCTGTAGTATTTTTAGCCTATACTTCAAAATAGAATGGTCATCGAAATTTCAGAAATGACGCAAGTTCTTCGATGAAGTGTAATCAGCGTGAAAATTTGTGCTAACCGTTGCTAGGCCTAAATTCTGTTACTTGAAAACGACATCGAGGTAGCTTAAAACACACCCCAGACAACATGTATTCTACTTAGAGAGTTTCTGATAATTTCTCTGATTTTTGTACTAAAGGCCAGATTATTTTTCTCTTTGGTATTTCTCATGTTGTTTGGGTTTGGTAATTAGTGGCGTTAGCATGCAGGGAAAGACAGAGAAAAAGAGCGCGAAGCTTTCATGCCTTTAGACGAGACTCTAAAGCTGAAGACAGAAAATTTTGGACAGTAAGTTTTTATCTACAACAAAACGATGTTGTTAAATTGAAAAGGAGGATTTTAAACACCCTACATCCTTACTTGAGAACGCGAAACAACTCGCTTCGTCTTCACCAGGCCTGTCTTGACACGTCTACACAAGCTAAAAACAACGACCTTTATCAATGGCTTCGACCTTTCCTTGTGTCAGTTATATTGTATTTTGCGATAACTAATTACTCGATTGCCCTTTTTCAGGACGAATGATGACTTGACGGAGTTTTTACTCGAATGAGAGACAGAGACTTACAAGTCTCTCAGCTAAATCTTTCAGCCTAACAATATGCAAGCACATTGAAAAACTGTCTGCTTTTACGAGAACGACACTTAGAGAGTTCTGCTCCAATTTCGCAAACAACGTACACGAAAAAAACTCCTCTGGCGAAAGTTACTAACTCGAAATTCGCATTGAGAGCGCTCATACGGACAAACTGCTTACATATATTATATTAACGTTGACAAAGTGAATTAATGCTTTAAACGATGAAACTCCCTACTGTCTTTAGTGCAACTTTTTACTTTAAGACTATCTTTGATCCCAAAGATGCAGAATGATCATTCAAATCCTTGTCTCAAATATCAGGTACATCTCATTGTACTCTACATTTCTACAATTGAACAAAAATCAAAATAGTTTAACAGAAAATACGAACATCGAATATAATACCTTCTTAAAGAAATAAACTCCAATTAATATTTTAAATATATTCTAAATATACTTATAATATTTCAAATATATATCGGATCGGATCAGACTGCATCTCTGTGAAGGATCTCAGCAGTTTTGGTAGTACTCAATGTGAATTGAACATGCGCAGAAAAAAGAAGCATATGTATATACAAGTCTCGAGTACAGTTTGATTCCAATGGGGCAGTAACATGTGGAATATGATGGTTGAATTATATGAAACCACCACATTGGGAGAAGATAATATACATATGCGTTATTGCACGTCCTCGATGAGACGAGATTCTTGAATGAGAAAAGTTAGTTTCGATGTTAGATCGTCGCGATCCAATGGACGTTTTATCTTTACTCCTTGTTAGGTTGCTCTACGCATCGATTAACTGCAAAGGGTCAAACAAGTCTCAAGTTTACCGCAGTTAATTAGTAATTCACTTTAACACCGAGCCTACCATGTTGTGGACGCCAGTAGCAGCAGGCGAGGTAGAGAGCCAGGACGATGACCAACACCTCGATGAAGACCAATCCAGCGCAAACGCCAATTATTATCGCTGCGTTCTCTTCTACAGCATCCACCAATGCTCGGTAACATCCCTGCAAGAAAAGATTTTATTAAAACAAATCGAAATCTTTTAAAAAGCTTCAAATTTTTTTGTTTCCAAGGTATGGAAATGTACTACAAAAGTATAATTTCAAAATTCCAGGTTTTCCAGGTCTAATTTTGAAAAAATTTCAGTCAATTTAATTCAATATTTTACTGGTCACAAACTAATTTGACGACAATTTCTGGTACTTTGATTAATAAATGCAAATGTAAAAGCAGGGTTACTACAACATCTCAATTTCAAAACTTACTGACTTTCCCTGACCAATTTTTCATTTTCCCTGACCATTACATGACCATTACATTATAATTGTAAATACCCTCATCTCTCGTAACTGTGCCGGCCTCGGGTCTGGTCGGTACAGTAACGGGCGCTACTAAAATCCAGTTTGAACCGGATTTAAAGCGACGAGCGAGCACTCTTATGTCAACACTCAGGATCGCATATATAATCTATGAACGTACAAAAGTATATGCCCAAAGAGTCGCGATGTAAACTTCTGATGCGACCCTGATTGTCTGAGCGATGAGCTTCAGTATAGGACGGCAAGGGACGCTCATGGGGGGAGTGTTCACGGTTGTTCACAAGCGTGAACAACCGTGAAGCCGGCACAAGAACAAGCGGCACAATGAGGCGAGATAGGTGTATAATACATTTTTGAAGTTATTGCGACCCTTGTTGATTTAATATCAGACTTGATGAGAGTCAAATCAATTCTTTCTTCGACCGTCAATGTATATGTGAGGAAGTATTTTTCTAGGTCTTACGGTCTTCAAGTAAAATAAAAAACGAAACTTGTTGAAAGTTCGTTTATTAATTCTGACGTTTCGGCTAACACTGCGTGCCTTTTTCAAAGAACCTGATTGAATATAATAATAATATTATTAATAATAATAATAATATAAAATATAATCGGTGGGGAGATTGTATTGACCCTCAATAATAAATTTCGTAGAAAATATTATAATAAAAATGTTCTACATTTGTAAAAAATTAAAAGTAGAAATACAAGAAATACCTGAATTAAACATGTTGAAAGAAAACTTTCAATTCTTGGAGTCAATACATGTCAAAGTAATATGTCGAATTTTTATGTAATTTTTAAAATATGACTCGAATTTAAAAACAGATATATACAATATCATCCACAGATAAAAGCTTCATAAAAATTGAAGAGGCTTTTCAATGTGAGACTACATATTTGGTTAAAAAAGAATTGATCCAGGCAAATTGGCGGAAAAAGAGGCGAAATCCCATATTAACTCACGAGCGCATTTTTTCTTTGCTTAATCGCTTTCAGTTTGGGTCACTTTTATACCATCTGGTTTTGTGACAAGAATTTCAGACCGGAACCCGGGCATATTTTTTTAGAACGGTGCCAAAAATCACATATGCGTGGATTGTTGCTCTCCTGTGGATTTTAGGTGGAGAGAGGAAAGAAAGTAGACAAAATTCTGAGAAATTTGAGGGAAAAAATAATGTCCTAGCACCAATACTTTCTGAGATATAGCGTTTCGAAAAACACTGTTTTTTTCGATTTTTGACCAAAAATCACCACTTCAAAAAACCATATAGAATTTGTATAACCGATTGACCTACGCCAAAATTATCCACAGATGACTTAAAATAGACGTAATTATCTTTAATTTAAGAAAAATAACAACCCTATAGGTTCAATAGATCGCGAGCTACGACCTCTCAAAGATGACACCTTTTTGCCTGTTTTTATGACCAAAAATCATGGGTTTAGTTTTTGTGAACTAAAGCATTCCCTAATAAATCTACGTTTATGCTGCCAGAAGATAACTAAAAGTACATAAAATTCCACGTAAATTGAAAAAAAAAATAATGTTCTATCTTTATAAACTTCGAAGTTATGAATTTTTGAAACTTTGTGTTTTTTCACTGTTTTTCTCAAAAAATGGAAAACACGTCTTGATTATTTCTGCAATCCTGACGTGAAAATTACATAATTATAAATGAAAGAGGACTCAATTCTGAGAAATTAAAAAAAAAACGTGGTTCTAACTTAAATAGTTCAAAAGTTATCTCTCAAAGTTGACCCTGTCTGTCTTTTGTGAGTCAAACATACAGAAAAATGTAATTTCAGTCATGTTTTGACTAATACAATAAAATATAATGCACTGAATGATTACTAATGATCAATTAA
>JBAGKK010000040.1:149385-169768 GCA_037177015.1 Euceroptres primus
TATATATATATAAATTCAATCGTGTGGATGAAACCACAATATATTATCGGAAGGAAAATAAGTGCTTGTGACGAATACTGATTACGAAAATGACGAAAAGAGTGACTCACACATTGTATGTAAATATCTTTAAACAGATAATGTTGACCCGTATTATCGGCCTTTAGCTCAAAGCAGTATTCTTCTACCATGATACTCAGTAAGTTGTGTTCACGAATACGAATTGCTGGCACGCGGTTGATTCCAATTTCCTCCAAATTGCAAAATGTCGCGAGAAATATACACTTCAGCTATGTTCCTGACAAGGAATTACAAAATGCGGGTAAATTCAATTTTATTAATTTTATGCAATTTTGCACTTTTCTTGTTTTATTTCATTTGTTTATTTTATTTAGGGAATAAATTTACATTATTATAAATTTTACATTATTTACATTAAATTTACATTATTATAAATTTTTGTCACTTATAATTTACGTAATTTTAAAAACAATAATGAGTACAGAAATAAATAAATCATTATTTTTTAAATTAATCGTTATTTTAAAAGATTACCTCTATTTGTAATTCCTGTTTACCAGCTTTACTGAAACGAAAATGTAACATGTTATGAGGTTTCACAATCAAAATTGACAGTCGAACTTATCTATTGCCTAAGGCCTTTTATATTTGGAATTTATATACGTGGAGTTTAATATGACATATACTTTATTATGTATTTAAGTATTATATTTAACAATTTACCAAATAGTTTCATAAATTGTATTGGAAGAAATTGTAACAGTCTTTTATTTTAAAAAATTGAATTTATTCAATATGCCTTGTGCATTATATTTTTTTCATGAGCAAAATGCAAGTACTTGTATCATATTTAAATACTGATTAATTAAAATTACGACATCTGTAGTGAAATATCAAACAAATTTTCATTGGAGACATATCACAATTGATAAATGAATTAATAACCAAGAGTAGGTGTAACGGATTCTTTATGCTGATGAAATCAACCCTTTATCAAAAAATTGTTTATGAAGATTTCTTCAAAAATTTTCTGATACAGATATAGCACAATATTTTTTTATACTTTGAAAAGTCCAAAACATAATGAATTTAAAGTACATATTTTTATAATAAAGATTATACATATAATAAAGTTTAAATTTAATTATAGTAAAGTTGAAAATCAAAAATTAATTTAAAATTAAATTAATTAAATTAAAAACAGTTGGTGATAATTGATAAAAATCAATCTCGATCCAAATCATTTGCCCTTTTTATTTATTTGATAGGTGAAACCAAAAGGTTAAACATGTTTCAAGCAATAAACAATGCCATTGGACTAGCTATGGAAAAAGATTCTTCCGCAGGTGAGAAGAAGGAATATTATAGACATTCATATTCTAGAAAAAATGACATCTATATACAAAATTGTATTTAATTAATAAAGTTGAAGTTTAAAAATTCTAATTTCTTCAAATTGTGTGCAAAATGCTTTTAAAGCTCTAAGCATGTTCTTCCTTGTTAATATAGTTATCAGTAATTTTTATAGGAAACGAATCAATCATGTGAGATTGTTATAGTTTTTTTTATTCGAGGAAAGTTTATCTATAACATAGACTTAAATACTAATTGTTAAATACTCAAAATACTAATTGTTATGTTTTTCTTAAATTTCATATTTCTTTTAATTTAAAAATTCCACTTGTTATTTAAATTATTCATTCACTAATAATTATTTTGCAAAATTATGTTAATACTAAACATAATTTCTAAATTGAAGTAATTTTCGGCGAGGATGTGGCATTTGGAGGTGTATTTCGCTGCACGATGGGATTACAAGAAAAATTTGGTGCTGATCGAGTTTTTAACACACCCCTAAGCGAACAGGGAATAGTAGGATTTGGAATTGGTTTGGCTAATCTCGGTGCCACTGCCATCGCCGAAATTCAATTCGCCGATTACATTTTTCCTGCTTTCGATCAGGTAGAAAATGTTTTTAAACATTTTTTTACTCCTATATATTTATTACAGGTCATCTACAGTTGATTAAGTAGGTACCATCAAACTCTATTTAATTTTAATTGACTGTAATTTTAATTTAATTATTGAATTTCCTTTGTACTAAAAAATACTCTTTGTGTTGAAGTTAAAAAATAGTAGTTTTTTCTGCTTAATAAAATATTTCGTTCTCATCGACAGTTGGTAAACGAAGCAGCAAAAGTACGTTATCGAAGTGGCGGTATGTTCGATTGTGGAAAACTAACAGTGCGAACTCCTTGTGGTGCTGTGGGACATGGGGCTCTTTACCACTCGCAAAGTCCTGAAGCTTACTTCGCCCACACTCCCGGACTCAAGGTTATTGTTATTATCTCCACAATTATTATGCATTGTTATTACATGCCATGTTTGTGTCCCAGGGTGCAGTCACACAGAATCCGGTACATCGCGTAATCCGTAAGGCAATTATGGATTATTTTTGCTCACTTCAATGCAGGTTAATCCTTCTTTGACTTACTTTTCATTACCGACAATTCAATTCACGATTTACCATAGATTTACCCTATGGAGATTGATAGTTATTAATTAAAACAATTTAGAAAGTATCTGATGAAGTTCACTGAAAGCCCATGATGTTCTGGACAGTTCTATAAAGTCCCTTTAAAACTCTTCAATTACATTAAAATCTTGTGCGGTTCTATGAAGCTTATTAAAGTTTCTTAAATCTCTTTGAAGTTCTTTATAGTCCATAGAAAAAAATCCATTAAATTCCTTTAAAATTGATTACAAAATTCCTCAAAGTTAAATGTGGCCATTTGAAGTCACAGTTTTTACTTAATTACACTTTTTGAAAGTAATATCAAGTTGAATGAAATGCAGGAAAGTAAACAATAATATAAGCTACCAAACAAATCAAAGCAGTTCAAAACTAACAGAAAATAAACAAGGATTAATAATGGAAAACAGCAATATGAAGACTCTAGAGTCTAGATCTAGAGGTTTCTTTAAAATTCATTTAATCATGCTCGATAGCGTTTAGCTTAGACAACGAATAAAAAAGGTCAACTTGAAGTAGATAGTGCATAATAACTAAGAACCCATTGAGAAGAATCAATAGTATATCTAGAACCTATAACCTACATGCTAACAAAAGAAACTCTCCTTTTCGAATTGCCCGACTTGCATAAATCGATATCTATACTATAATAACATACCCAAGTGAAAAAAAATAACATCATTAATAATTTTGTATAAACTCAAAGGATTTCTATTTTTGTGTATAAAATATATATTTAAGATTTTAGCCTAGGTTACAGAAAAGTGCAAAACTGATTTTGCACCGAATAAATATAACGATAATACCAGTAATTATTGCATGACACTCTTATTATCAGGCACGGTACATTCCGGTTTGCTATATAATTGCGCTTGAATCATGAAATTCGATTTTTCCAGACATTAATTACCCCTAGTTAACCCCTTTTAATCACTGCTTTAAGAATATGCCTTTGGTATTTTCACACGATCGACACATACTTGAATTGGAATTTAACCTGGCTCGTACGATTTCATTGTGAGGTGCGCAATTTCATTGAAATGTGAAAACAGCTAGGATTGAGACGTTGATCGGGTTTAATCGTGTTGAGTGTGTATACCTGTATTTGAGTTTAATGGTGGCTTTACATCATCATCGCATCGGTTGTATGCGGAAACTCTGTCAAAGCTTCAATGAATATTACACGACGCATAGCACGTGCATAGATGCGCATATATGCATGAAGAAAGTTTTTCGCGATTGCAACCTTTTTCTATCCATCAGGCTCGCGAGACCATATTTCTTTGAACGCACACACACGCATTAAGAAGATAATTTGCTGCGACTTATGGGAAGTGTTTAGCCTTTATAAATTGAGTGATTCATATGTTATTGCTGGAATCTAAACAATTTTTTAGAAAGTCTCTTAATTTACTTTTTGAAATGGGCACAAAATTCATAAACATTAAATTGCATGCTTTATAAATGCTATCAAATGTATATCAAAAGATGTAAAAATGTCTATATATTATTTAACGCATAAGGTCGATTTTTAGTAAAATATACAGTTACTCAATTCGTAAATATCTAATATACCATTTTTATGTATCAAAAAATTTAAATTTTACTTTAAGCACATAAACTATCCTTCAAATGGTCTAAATATTTTCATGACCTTTTGCACATAAAATATGAGTATTGCAAATAAACATTTTGAAAATAAAACACGATTTCAGATAATTTTTTTTTTGCTTTTGCAAAATTGATATAAAAATGTCAAGCAATTTAAATCTGTGCGTGCGAAAATCATCAAGAAAAGTAATATGAAATCTGTTGAAATTCTCAAATATAATAGGTTTCTTGCTGTGAAACTTATAGAAAAATCATTATACTTGAATTTTTAAGTTGCACTTCAAAGAAATCCATAGTAAATTCCTTCGAAAAAAACATTTCCGTTTAGAAAAGTGATAATAAATCAACGAAATATTTATTTTCAAAGTTTATTTTAACCAAAGTAGTTAATAGTTGCGAGACGCTTCAAAATTGACGTAATATTTAGAACTGTTCTCTTTCATAATCATTGCAATATTAAACCACACGTAACGTAGAGATTAGTAAAATTATAAAGTGGAATCCTCTCAATCCTCATAATGATACATTTATTTTTTAATGAACATATGAAAGAAGAGCCGTTAACGCTAAGTGGGATGAAATAGTCGATCTCAAACGCAACTGAAAGGAAAGAAAGTTACGGAGAATGTGCAGAGGATGATGATTTGATGATACATGGCAATACTCTTTATATAAATGATTTCTGCACCGATCAACTCCCATTAATATAATGGGATCATCATTAATTTTGAATTCAAAAATTATTTTTTCACTCGATTCACAATACAATTCTCAAAAATAAATTTATTTTTAAACCCGTAATGAAAAAATACACCCGATATTAGTTCATATTAAACTGTGTTTTCGCTTCAATTTAATAACTATTCTGAAATGTCCAAAGTCGCTATTAATGGTGATTCAAAATTTTAAAAATCTAGATATCTGAATATTTGACCATGTTAAGGTCTTAAATTTAGACTCTTATCTAAATTAACATGCTTCCTTTTGGAATTATGTTATTAAATTAGGCCACATCAATCAAGCTAACATGTATCGGTCTAAAGATCCATATTTATAAGGCTTTCACATTTTTGGCAAATTAAGTTAAAAAATTTGCTTTAATTTATAATAAATTTCACACTTCAAAAACTCTGTAATAAATTTCTCTATTTAATTATTAAACATCCGTTATGCAGTTATCTCAGCATGATAAAAGTTAAACGCTATTTGATTAAAAAATATTTAAAATAAAATACAATTTTTTGTCAAATACTTTTACCAAATTTATCTGCTATACAGTCAAACAAACAATTTTTTGTTAAATCTAATCGAGGTTACTTTCATCAAATTTAGTCGTATTTAGCCAAATTTTTTTTCTTAACAATCTTAGCAATCTTTTAATTTATGTGACAATTACTTTCTCCTTAAGAAATTTTTTTGCCAACAAAAATATTTGTTATCTAACACAGTAAAAAAGAATACTTAAAATTGTTACACCTTAAAATGGTTTGGATTAAATTCAGTAAAATTTGATCTTAATTTAAGCAACATTGGTCTAAATTTAATACAATGTTACCTGAATTTTAGAATTGAGTCTTAAATTCAACCAAATTTTACTTAAAATCAAATCAATTTTGCTTAGATCCATAGATAAATTTTACTGAAATTAATCCAAACCATTTTAATGAGTAACAATTTTAAGTTCTAAACGTTCAAATGAACGAAATTTTGATTTGATTTCACTTTAAACTCAAATTTGTTCTCAAATATTGGTTTATTAATAAAGAAACTGTTGTAATGAAATAAAGCTCATGGTGCTTGTTTTTATTTGTAGTTGAGATAATATTTCAAGATAAATTTGAGTTAAGCAAAATTATTTCGTTCATTTGAACGTTCAAAATTCAGGTACATCTTTTGACGTCTGTAACCGAGTCTTTCCGGATGTTTTAATCCGGATCTGGTGTCTTACGCGTAGTGGTCAGTCGAGAAAAAAATTTATGTTTTTTGTAACGAGTCTATAATAGGACTTATCAGAATCTAATTTTAGAATTTTGATACAGGTGGTTGTGCCACGTGGACCTAGACAAGCGAAAGGATTATTGCTGAGTTGTATCGAGGAACCGGACCCGTGCATTGTGCTTGAACCAAAAGTCTTATACAGATCAGCAGTGGAGAACGTCCCTCTCGCTTTTTATAAAACGTCCATCGGCAAGGCAGAAATCCTCAGAGAAGGTCAAACCTCTCAATATACAATGGAATTATTGTTCTATTTTTCTTTGATATACAAAGAAGTCGTATATCTTCCTGCCAGATTTTACTTTCATCATTGCCTTGAATATTTTACTTTTTCTGCAATTTAACATATTTCCTTGATTTGTTTACACAATGGAAGATTTTCCTTACTCTGATCTGGATTTCTAAAAGTAATTTTTAATTCCACACAGAATTTTTTATGCATATTTCATTTCAAATTCTATTTATATTGTAATAATTTTGGTCATCTGGTATAATTCTCATTATTTACTTCACTCTTCATTTTTAGCATTTTAATCAATAGAATCAATAAAAACTATATTTTACAGTTTTAAAAAGCTATATTATTTTTATATATGAAATAATTTGACTATTTTGATTAATGATGACGGAAATTCATTGTAAAGTAAAAGTTATGTATTTTATTTTCGTGCTAAGAGTTTTCATAGTTTTCTATTTTCTTTAGGGAATGCTGTAACTTTGATTGGATGGGGTACGCAGGTGCATGTTCTGCAAGAGGTGGCTGATCTCGCCCAAGAAAAACTTGGCGTGTCCTGTGAGGTCATAGACCTTGTTTCTATTCTCCCCTGGGACGTCGAGACTGTCTGCGAGGTAATCAATTCCTCTTTTGAAATTTCGAAATTGAGGGAACAAAAATAAAATATTCGTCATATAACCATCACAATCTTGTCGTTAAACAGGCACGATTATAATAGTAGTGTATCTTTTTAGAAAAATAAAAAAAAACAATAGAGGAACTCGATGTTTCCGAATAAAGAATTGATTATCAAGAAATATAGGGGCAAATCTCTGGAACGTTTAACTTTTAGGTTTGGAGATTTAACAAATTAAATATTTCAGCACTTCAATATGAAGTTTTTATGAGTCTTAGGAACTATTATTAGTCACATTTTATCGGTATACGATCAACCTTTGAAAGTACTGGGTGGTATTAATTAGTTTTAGAAATGATAAGGTAATGCATTTAACAGATTAAGAATGCCTATTAAAATTATTTTAATCAACAAAATAAAAATAGTTTTAGTATTTTGATGATATTTTTAAAGGTTTATATTATTAAAGGGGCAAGTTTATCTTTATTTTTATAAGCAGCATATCTTCCAAAGAAGTTAATGTTCATTCTAAAATGTCTAAAATAAAAAATGCTGATTTTTATTAACATACTTATTGCAATAAAAACCCAACTTCAGATCTCAAGATAAATTAAATTTTTTCGGTCATGACCAAGGCGATCGTGACAAAAGTATACGTTATTCCATTTAAAAAAATAATTATCATAAATTTGAAAGGGTATCTATCAGGAATATATTGGTGAGAAATGTTGCACTGAAAATGTACTAAAAATTATAAACTTCTTTAATACGTTTTTATACTGTGCTCAGCCATTCGATCGTGATGAGTGTTTTTTGTTCCCTTCAAATTTTGGAACTATCTACCTTTACTACCTATTTCAACCAGAACTTCAGCACATCGAATTGCATTGGACTGTATTATTGGTACGGCTTTAGTTTTCATATTCTAAAAAGTAAAAAACGTCTAACCTTTGGCATTTTTAAGAAATTTAAAAAATTTTTCATTTTAGCGATCCTAACAAGTATTTTAGTAACATATTTCAAAATGATATATCTCGTTTCATATGAAACGTATCCTGCTCATTTCTGCTTTCAAAAATATTTTCTACACCTTTGTTTAACTATGAGAATTTTGCCAAATTTTTATCATGGTGCGTTTATATGTAATAATCATTTTATTTTAGACTAGAAGAACGTAATTATGACAGGTTAATTTTTGACGAAATCCAACTTTTAAAAACGATTCATGTTGAAAATATAGATTAAATAAATTGATTATTGTTAAAATTGGTTAGTTAAGGATACGGTAAATACAAAGTACTCATATTTGGCCTCAATTAAAGCCATATAACTGAATTATTTTATTCTAAATGTGAGAACTATAAAAGTTAAAGGTTCTAGATATTTGTCCATAAAGCTAAATTGTCCATTTTTTATCGAAATAGGGTTCTAAAGATTGGTCGTAGGCTGTTTGAGGCATTACTAGTCAGAATAACGAGATGCTTCACTATTTATACCCTTTTCTGCACTGTTGAAGGTCTTGGACGATAACCCATTGCTATCCAGGTGATAACTCGTTTAATGGTATTGAATATATGAGTAATGCAATAGTTATGTTCAGATACTTTTTATCCAGATGGGACCAGTTGCACAAGTGAAACAGTTGAGCGTAAATCGTTTCTTAACTCCACCTTCTTCATGCAAATCATTTATTTGACTGAATTCAATTCAATTTGTTCAATGCTTTTTCAATTCAGATTTAAATGCTTGGGGCAGAATAAATTTCAGATTCTAGCCAATGAGGGATTCTTTTACTCACTGTAATATTATTGATAACAACTATAAAAAAATTGCTAATCATCCAATTGTTTTTTGTTACAGTCAGTAAAAAAGACTGGTCGAGTTATCATCGCCCATGAAGCTCCAATGACCTGTGGTTTCAGTAGTGAAATTGCAGCAACTATTCAGGTGAAATAAATACTAAAAAATTATATATTTTGCATGCTTCCAGCCATTTTTGAATTGTAACATAAAAATAATCAAACTCCTTTAAAAACCTAAAGTACAAAATAAATGCATTTTTAAATTGAATCCCTCTGTAATTCTGAAAAGAAGCAGTACAATCAAAAATTTCATTAAATAATTGATCGAAAGTAATACGACATAAAACCAAATTTCTTCTCGTCCATGAAACTGCATAATAAAAGTGTTAAAAGGTGAAAGGACTATTGTTCCATAATGATGAGAAACTTTCCTTTCAAAGCAGTAATCTCTTACTTTAGTTAATGTCTTTCTACAAGAAAGAGACAATTGAGAACATAAATTTAGATTAATCAATTCCAGATATAAATCGGTTCATAAATGGATCGATTCACGATAGAAATATTCTTTGCGGAAGTCACGTTTTCAAAACAGAAATAAGTTTTTCCTCCACGTGAACCTCATTAAATGAAAAGAGCTAATTGTCAAAGAAAATATATAATTATTTATAATTATACCGTTTTCAACTGCAGGACACTGATAAAGACAGATATCATTGTATAGTCTATTCCAATAACTGTTGTTATATACGAGTTGACGACTATCTGTTCATTATCGATCCTTTTTATGGAACTTTCATATTTTTTATGTTGAATTTGATGAAAGGAAATGGTCATATTTTTTTATTTTATACGGAAACAATCTGTTTTCATCAAGAATTGTTTCTTATTTAGCAATATTATTTAGCCAATCTCAGTTTGAATTATATTTCCTGAATTATTTTCTTCTACTAAATTGAAGCAAAATTTTAGGCTATTAGTAACATGAAAATTACAGTAAAAGTGGATTTTCAAGGTGTTCAGCGAAGCCCAGATTTAAAATTCCCTACCTTTTCTTTGACTACCCCTTATTTTCCCTGATTTTTCCTTCAAAAGTTTCTGCTTTTTCGTATAATAAAAAATGAGAAGTGTATACAAATTTTAAAACAGGTATTATACTAAAAATATTATTTTCCAGTTTTTTTTCAATAAGAAAAAATTTCATCGATGTTTAAAAAAATTTCCTGACATTTCCCTGATCAACCGAATTCTCTCTCTCTCTCTCCGATCAACTTTTCTCTGACTCTCCTTACTGCTGGACACCCTGATTTTAGGCTATAGATTTATGCGTTTCGAATTTTTTCTAAAATGGAAGAAAATACGCGAAAATCCAAATAAATATTTTTAAATAAACAATTGTGACTTAAACTATTTTTTCTAAAGTGCCCTTTAGACTAAATTACCCCGAAGCCAATTAAAGGAATTTCAGATTTTATATTTTAAAAAATATATTTTCTTTACATGAGTAATTTGAACCATTCAATAATTTCATTATTAAAGATGTTGGGACGTCAAATCATGGAAAGAATAAGACAGAATAAATTAAAAATTTTACAGGAAAGATGTTTTCTGCACTTGGAAGCGCCAGTTGGAAGAGTGACAGGGTGGGACACTCCTTTTCCCCACGTTTTCGAGCCTTTTTATTTGCCAGATAAATGGCGGTGCTTCTCATCAGTGAAGAGGATTCTCGACTTCTAATAGAATCATCTTCAGAGGGAAATTATTTGCAAGCACATCGTCGAGCTCTTTCCGAGCAAAACCCGTTCAGCAAGTATTCGTCAACCGTGTACTATCAAGACGTGTAATATCTAATGAACACGTATAATTCCATTCTCTCTATGTGTGCATGTATGTGTATCAAAAAATTGCGATAAATTCAGCGATAACGATTTTTCGTACTTGCACGACTACCACCTTCGTATCACGTGGACGCGGACCGGTCCAGCGAAGGCAGTTTTATCGTGGGACGAATGAGAGTGCCTTAAAGTCATTGCGCTTATGTAGTTAAGCTAACACATACATACACGCATATGTACTTGCAAAATGTACACACAAACTACTTGCAAAATCCCTTTCTCCCTGCACTTTGAGAGAATGTTCTATTTCAATTTTACATTCATGTTTTTTGTCTTTTAGAAATAAAAATCCATTTTAGCTAAAAGAGAAGTGTGTTTTATCTTTTTTTTTTTTTTTAAATACAAATTATTTGATGATTGAAATTGAGAAATTATAAGAAATTTCAAAAGAATGTTATACTTTCTTGATATTTTAGAAGTAGGATGAGGAGTTTAAGTTATTTTTTATTAAAATATTTCGACAGATAATTCCTGAAATTGTGGTAATTTGTTTTCGTAGTACATATTCAAATTTCTTATAATTAGGATGTATTAGAATTGAATTGGAATGACGTTTTTAATTTGCAATTCAAATTCAAGTCTGAATTCATTACAACTGGTGTGCAAATTATATCCCAAAGGATTTCTAAAATGATAAATTGACTTTGGGTTTAGAAAAAGGATTAGAGATTTGAATCTTATAAATTGTATTACCTAATGGTTAATAAATTTTAAAGAATCAAATAAAAATTATTCCAGAAAAATATCATTTTAAAAATATGTAACCCTAAAAGTTAAAAAATGAAGTCTTTAGAATAAATGGTTAAATAAAAAATATTTAATATAAAAATATCCAATTTGAAATACTGAATCTCTTTCAAGATTAAAATAAATGTGGATATAGTTTGAATATGTTTGTGGATATGTTTATATATTTGTTTTCGACATTTCGATAGATTTATTCATCTTTTGATTCAAAGCATACTTGTTGCTATTTTAGGCCAGAGATACAATAATTTATGCGAGTTTGTCTCCCATAAATCAGGCCAGGGTCACCTGTCTGGTTGGAATATTGTCTGTTCAACAGCAAATTCAGCCCCTAGGCTATCATTTGGAAAGTAACAGTGAGTTTTAGTTGCGGGAAGTTAAAACGAGACTGCGATATTGACCCTATACAAATATGTTTATTCCGAATACCGAAATGTGAAATATAATATAATATTCCATCAGCACTGTCTGATGACGTAAATCAAAGACGTAATATGAAAAAATTTACTGTAGTCTATATGTGGAGTCATAACAACTCATAAAAAATAGAATAGATTAATTTTTAAATTATAAAAAATTATAAAAAAAGAAATAAATAATTTATCAGTTCAAAATACTTTAGATAATTCCTACGAAAATGGATAAATGAATATGTAAATGAATGAAAATAGATATTTGTATATAGTCCCTTTGAAGTTTCTTATTGGTATAAATAACTTTAGAAAAAAAGATTAATTTTTATAGAGGTCAACTCGTAACAGCAGTTATTCGCTAAATGTTAAAACAATCTTCATTTCATCCAGAAGCTGAATTATAAATAGACATTACAATGATACTTATCTATCAGTATCTTTCATTTGAAGACGGGTACAGTTCTATATAATTAAATATTTTTATTGACAATTAGCTATTTTCATTTAATTTAGTACACGTGGAAGAAGAAATTATTTCTGTCGCGTAAAACGTGCGCTTTTTGCACAGTATATTTCTATCGTGAATCAATCTACTTATAATTTATATTTATAATTTACCTATTTAAAATCAATCTATTTATAATAAAATTTAATCCATTTATAAACCGACTTATATCTGGAATTGATTATTCTAAATTTATGTTCTCAATTGTCTCTTTTTGTACAAAGACATACCTATTAATAATTTAATAATACAAATAAAATTAATGTTTTAAATTCAAAAAATGAAGCTATAACTTAATGAATTTAACTCTTTCCCAGCGGAGAATAAGAGGATCTTTTTTTCACAAGATATTTTCATAGAAATCTTATCCTTGTTTTAAGACAAAACCGTCTGAATTAGATTAGTCAATTAAGTCGGTACGGTTGATTGCAGATTTACGTTCGTGAATTGCAATCCTCCATATAATATGTACTGATACTCATAACATCTGTCTAAAATGATAATTTAGAAATATCAGCTACAACTTAATATTAATTTTTTTTACCTGGAACAAAGAAATATCAGCTACAACTTAATATTAATTTTTTTTACCTGGAACAAAGAAAACCAATCTTATTATTTTGTATCAGGCATCTGTAAAAAAGGCTGGTAAATTTTTCATCTAATGTATAATTAAGACAATTTTTATTACTTAAAAATAAAACAAAAACATACCGTAATTTTTTGATCCTGGATACAAGTTACACATACACACATCCGGCAAAAACGTTAATTTCGAGATCGCGTATTGCAGACTTAAAATGATCTTAATCAATATACGGGATAATTTTTTTAATCTGTAATAAAACCTACTCAGTTAATCAATTCAAAATTTTAAACCTAAAAAATTTTGGTTGCCCTAACCAAATGATGTTAAAAACAATTATTTTCTAAAATTTCCACAATCAAGGTGAGAAAAAATTAATGAATAAACCCATTCAATTGAATTAATATTTAATATACTTAAAATGGCGACATTTTTAAATTTGACTTTTCAAATTCAAAATTCAAAATTTCGAGCTTTTACTATATTTAAAGTAATTGTTATTATTAATAATAATTATTATTATAATAATGTAATGGTATGTATTTCAACATATGCGTTACTATCCTGTGAGTATTTAAAACGCTAATAACTCTTATGTTTAAAAAATGTATCATATTTTGTTGGCTTACTCCTCAATTAATGAATAAACCTATTGAACTGAATTATTAATTAATATATTTAAATTTAATATACTTAAAATGGCGAAATTTTAAATTGACTTTTTAAATTAAAAACTCAAAATTTCGAACTTTCAATATGTGACGTTCCGCGAGGAAAGGGACCTTAGGGTTAAAAAATCGATTTTCATTTTTTTGATGCTATCGATAGTTTTCGAATCGCTCTTTCATATTAAAAAGGAATAACATTTCTATCTGCAAAATTGGAATTGTTATTAAGCTGCAAAGTGAGGCGTAAATCGCCTGTTTCGACGCTTGCGGATGATCAGACCGTCTCTTCAATCGCTTCTACTGAAAAATTTGCCTGCTAACCCTAAGGTCCCTTTTCTTGAGGAACGTCACATATATTTCAATTTATATTATGATTATGAAATGGTCTGTATTTCTAAAACCTCTTCAATCGAGGAGTGACAAGCAAAAAAAAATGAAGTTTCTGTTACAAAAATTAATATTATAATCATGTAATGGTCTGTATTAAATTCAATATCTTTAAAAATATGATTTTGCAACACATTTATGTGCTGTCTTAATTTGAATACAGATGAAAATAAATACCTACTAAAATTTTAACAATTTAAAATTAAAATAAAGAGAAATAATAAATCAACATAGTGACAAAGTGGGAGAAGATTAAATGGGCATTTATTTTTTTATATACTAAAAGAAAGATGTCCATTTAAAATAGTTCCCCTCTTTCTTAAACTGAAAAACATAGTTAAAAAACTAAATTTTTCAGAGGGCTCTTCGGCATACAGCCCTAGCCTATTCTTTCTTGCCTAACAACGAATCAATTTTCGTGCTCGAGTTTTCCCATCATTTTGTCTTGAACACTGATTTTTGACGATTCGCATTATATAATTCTCTAAAAATAAATTATTAAATGGATAAAATGATCAGGCGAATATTAAGAACAGTTTTTCCCACTGTTCAATTAATTAACACCTGAAAATATCAATATAATCTAGGATAAAATATCGTACGCGTCCGGAAAATATTTTACCCTGATCCTACCTAAATTTCAAATTATAAACATTCACATCAGAAAATATGCTACCCGCCTGTCTAGCTATATGTAAAAAGAGGCAAAAATCTTTCTCACCATCAGGTGCAAAAATTCTACACTATAGATTACATCTGCAATTAGTAGTGCTCAAACTCTCGTTAAAAACTCTAATATTTAACTACAATTAAAACTTTACAAGATAAAAGGAATGCTTTAGAAAAAATTATCCAAATAAAAAGAAAATTCTTAATAAAAATTATGATTCCAATTATGAACATTTTTTTCCATTGATTTTTTAAAAGACTTGTGACAAAATCTTTTCTTGGTCCAGAAAATTAATTAATTAATTAAATATTTGTATTGTTTGAAAATTGATTATTAATTTCCATTTTAAAATAAATTAATTAATAAAATTTCTCAAAACAAAGATAACTTAATGTTTAATTTATTATTTTTTTAAATATTAAACAAAACAGAAAAGAAACCGACGTCGGTACCACTTTGTGAATATCGTTGCTTTGGCGATCGCAGTCTTGAGTGCGGTTAGTACACAGATGGGTGACCGTTGCGAATTGTCTAGCTTCGAGTTTTCGATACGCAAAAATCCTAAACTGATATACATGTGAGTAACGAATAAAGAAAATTAAAAAATTAAAAAAAAACAAGAAAACCCTAAGCTAAGAAATAGTCTCCCACTCATTGGAAGAAAAAAAATTCCACCAGTGGACATACGATTTGTGTCACTATGCAAAAAATTGCAACCCGCTTCCGTGTCAATTCAGAATATTCATCCTACGATATAATGGAGGAATTTAACAGTGGGAATACACAGTCGCGTTTTCCCTCGTCGCAGTGATGGGTGCACTGCCTCTTCTGGACTAGTCTCTACATCCTCCTTCCTGTCCTTCAGTCCTGTAAAGATTAATAAATTTGTTAATTTGTTGAAAAAATATTTCTTTTACGATAAAATAAATATTTGTTAGAAATTATCCCTTTTATATTCCGTATCGAAAGAAACGTTTGCTCCAACAAAATTTGTAGAGTGACTATTTGTAAAAGAATGTTACACTTCAAAATAAACCCTAAACTAAAATACTAAATCGTAAAATCCAAAGTTGAAACTATAGAATCCTATAGTTAGCTATGAGTCGTTCTAATTCAGAAAAAAAAAACATCCTCGAAAAATCAGAATAGAGGAATTAAGTATGTAAAATAATAAAACAATATTTTCTCGACAAATTAAAAAATTGACAATATTTAGTACTAATTTTTAACTTTAATATCTATAACCCACACAATTGAATTTGGTCAATTTCAAAAATTTTCCATCTATAATTTAAAATATTAACAATGATCCCAAAGATTTTGGGATTGTGGAATTCTAAGCAACTTCAAAAGTGACTAGCCTCCCGAACTCAAATATATTATTTTTTTCGAAGAATCTTTCGCTACAAAACGTAGCAAAAACAGATATAATTGACAAAAACTGTGGTCGACAGTTAGTTGCGGACAACTGACAAAGGCGTCTTTGGGGCGGCCTTAAGACGTCTTCAAGTCGCCTTCCTTTTCCGCCGTCTAGATGCCAACCAAAGACAATGTTGACCGCAACAACCTTGTCACGTCTTTCACCCGCCGTTCTTCTTTGAAAAAAATCGCTTAAGCCATATTGCTACATATAATACATATTACATACATATAATACATGCTACATATTATAATGATATATTTATTATAAAAAAGTCGCTTGTTTCGACAACGAGCAAAAGCTCCCGTTCACCCCACAGGCCGTATTGGACAAAAAAATCCTCATTGCCGAAGGAAGTGCGCTCAGCGTTCACAGCATTTTGTAATTTGAAAGGGAAACCACATTCTTTCACTGTGTATTATGATACGTGAAAGTTGGCAACCGTGCACACACTCGAGAAGCGGAGCCAGTCGCCGCGAGAAGGCATAGCCTATATCGAAGGTCGACGAGTTGCTTTTTATCAGACGATTTTTGCTTAAATAGTATCGGATCAATTCTAACATATGGCGAAGATGTGCTCGTAGTCAACGAACCTAATCTCATTTTTAATCAAACGCTTTCACTGTTCAAAGTGAATGAATAACCCCCCGAAAATACGAGACACATCCGTAACACCCTGGATTAAAGAAAATTAAAATAGATTGTACCAATTACCACATAAAACTCTGATAGAAATTATAGGGCGAAAAAAATTTCCTAAATTAACAGGAGTTATTTTGGATTATATTACCAGAAAAATTCTGCTGTTCCTAATATTTACTGAAATTTCAGTAACTGAATATGTGAATAATTATTCAAATACAATTTCAAGAGAAGACATATTTATTGTCTTCATTTTTTATTGAAATTTTTTTTTACATTTTTTACATTTTTTATTAAAAGAAAACATTCCAGGTGATATTTTTTATTAATAAATAAATTATTAATTATATATATATATATATATATATATATATATATATTTATATACATATAGTATATATTATTTATATTATATTATATATATTATATATAAATAAATAAATTATTAATAAATAAATATATTTAACACTTTTATTGTTTTTCAATCCCAATTATAACGTTTCTAACCATTGAAACTATGCAGACAATATATAAAATATTTTCTGCCGTGTTTTGGAAAAATACCGTTATCTGCAAAAATTCGAAAAATGAGTTTTTTATATCGTTGAAATCGTGAAAGAAAGATACACCTGTATATGAAAATAATTTTTCAAAACTGTTGATACAAATAAAAATAATTATTGCGTAAACACCAGAAATCACCGTTAACTGCAAAGATTGGCGAACCGTGTTTTGGAAGAAGTCAGTTTGTTAACACTGTTAACTACAGGCGTAAAATACAGGCGGCAGAATACGGCATACAAAAATTTGAGAGAATTCCGTAACTGGCAGATATGGACTTTCCTAAAATACCGGTCGCCTTTCTGAAGCCGTCGTGTTTTCAAAGAAGTTCGTATGTAGTTAACGGCATTTGTCTGAAACATCCGACCCCGAGAAAAAAATTTATATTTCGAGATAGTCCATAACGGCATTTATTATAAGTAAATGTTTGTTGAAATTTGTTTAATTCACCTGTAGTAGTTAAAATATAAAGTTTTCAAGTTTTTAAAATTGAATAACTGAAAAAAAAGTTTTCGATAACTTTAAACCAAATTAATAAAGGAACTGTTAAAAAACTTTGGTTTTATGTATTTATTTATGTTTGTCAAGTTTATTTTCAAATTCTGCCGTATTTTAAGAGAATACCCTTAACTGCAAAATTAACGAAGCCGAGAAAATCGACGAAAACTTTTCGAATATTTATACGCGTGTATCGCGGATTCTAAGAAATTTTTTGAATTTTTTTTAGCTGTTCTTGACTAAGTTGAAAATGATCTTTTCATTTCTGCGAAAAATTGTTTAAAAATGTTAATTAATTATGTAAATTATGTGAAACGTAGTTAAAAGTGTTAATTTGGAACCCGTAATTTGAGAGAACACCGCTAGCTGCAGTTGACGGTCCTTCCCGAAATATGGACCGCCAAGATAAAACTGCCGCGTTTTGAGAGAACACCGTTAAGTGCAAGAAAATATGATATAATTGAATTATTACAAATTATTATACGATCATAAAACTATACTTACTAATGATTATTTATAACTTTAAACTTTTTTACATATATCAAAAGGATATTTATTTTAATATTATAAATATTAATAATCGGTGGGGAGATTCTAAAGCCAACTACATACATCAACATTTTCTACGAAAAATTATAAATATTAATAAACTTTATGAATGTTTAAATAATAATAAATGTAACCTTTGTAAACCATACTTAGATTACATCAATCAATAAACGATTTAAATATTACTAAATATTATAGATAGAAAATTCGATATATTCTCCAATGTGAAAACAAACTTGACAAAAACAAATAAATAAAAAAACTTTTTAAACAGTTTTTTCCATTAATTTTGTTTAAAGTTATCGAAAACTTTTCTTTCGGTTATTCAATTTTAAAAACTTAAAAACTTTATATTTTAACTACTACAGGTGAGTTATAACAAATTTCAACAAATATTTACTTATAATAAATGCAGTTACGGACTTTCTCGAAATATACATTTCTTTTCTCGGGGTCCGATATTTCAGACAAACGCCGTTAACTATATACGAACTTCTTTGAAAACACGACGGCTTCAGAAAGCCGACCGGTATTTTAGGAAAGTCCGTATCTGCCAATTACAAACTTCTCTCAAATTTTTGTATGCCGGATTCTGCCGCCTGCATTTTATGCCAAAAGTTACGAACTTTTTTCAAAAAACGGCTCTCCAATCTTTGCAGTTAATGGTGATTTCTGGTATTTACGCAATAATTATATTTATTTGTATTAACAATTTTGAAAAATCATTCTCATAAACAGGTGTATCTTTTTTCACGATTCCAGCGATATATAAAAAGCTCATTCTTTCCGATAACGGTGTTTTTCCAAAACACCGCAGAATTGAAGAATATACCGAATTTTCCATCTATAATATTTAGTAATATTTATTTCGTTTGTTAGTTGATAGTATGGTTTTAAGTATGGTTTTAAAAGATTATATTTTAAGTAATTTATGTGACAATAATAATTTTTTATTATTAAAATTTATTATTTAATACCTTTTTAATAGACTTAAAAAAGTTTAAAGTTATAAATAAACATTAATATTATTAATAATATTATGCTCCGTAATATTCATAGTAGTAAGTATAGTTTTATGATTGAATAATAACACAGCCACACAAAAAAAAGTCTGATACTTTTGAGGAGACACATTTATTCCTATGTATTTTGAGACGCTGAATCTGAATCTGACGTCAAAATTGGTTTTCGACATAACCTTTTAATAAATATAAAAAACCATATTTTGGAGTATATGATGGAAAAACGTGTTTTTTTTACGGGATTCAAGCTGCTGATTCCAAAAATAGAGCCAGATTAGTTATATAACTGAGAATTCTATGACATAACCTCAAAAAAAATTCTTACAGCAGCAACAGCCAGTATTGCATTTTTATGGATTTTGAGCCGCAGAATCCAGTTTTTAAGTCAAATCTGCATAGTAATGAACAAATCTGTTACATTATTCCAAGAACATAATGCATTACAACAATCTTCTCTTAGAGAAGTCTTTCTCATCATAATTATCGTAAGTAAGTTTACTGCGTTTCTTCTGAACTATGAGTTCTGAGCCTATTGTGTTATGATTCAATCATAAATCTTTGGACTGGAGTGTCCATTCATTTGCATCCATTGAATTCACTTACACTCATCACTGGATTATGGGCCACTGGATTTCGGGCCGGCTTCATGGTCCTTCATGCTTCACTGATTCTGTCTCCCCCCCCCCCGCCAAGCGTCCCTTGACCGGTCTGCATTGCTCGAACAGTCAGGGCCGCCAGAAGTTGTTTACATCGCGACTCTCTGCGCATTATTTACTTTTGTACGTTCAGAGACTGTATACGCGGTCTTTAATGTGGACATAAGACTGCTCGCTCGTCGCTTTAAATCCGGTTCAAACTGGATTTTAATAGCATTGAATTAAGGACTGTCTACCCCCGAGTCCGGCCCATAATCCAGCGATGAGTGTAAATATGAAGTGTCATTACCTGCTACTGCACTAGGTACTGGAAGTGATGACAACTGCTCTGAAAAGAGATGTGTAGAATGATTC
>JBAGKK010000040.1:275806-296567 GCA_037177015.1 Euceroptres primus
TATATATGTGCACAAACACAAATACATAGATTCGGTCAAATGCAGATGGTACCACATGTAAAAGATAAACTGCTACCAATTGATCCATGTGGTACCACTGATGCTACCATAAGATTGTTGTCCTTCTAGTTATCTAGTATATTACTGATTATGTAAATGGTATCATATTCTGATGCTTTTTCTGTTAAATTTTTGCACTTCAGCTATGGTGTCCTTCTTAATAGAATCTGGTACTAAAGATTACCAATTATATGGTTAAACTCATAAATGATATATAGAAATTTATATTTATATCCTTAATAATCCTTATTAGTGATTATCATTAGTGTGGCAATAGAACTTAATGATTATGGATAGATTCTTATGGTTATGGATAGATCCTTATGGTTATGGATAAATCCTTATGGTTATGAATACACGTTAGTGACTATAATTACTACAGAAATAGATCTTAAAATGGTTATGGATTCTCTATCATGGTAAATAATAACGTTTTTTAATCGACTTGCGTATAACTATTACAATTTACCATCTAAATATGTTTCCATATATTGATAGTACAATGATTATGAATTACGAATGATTCTCTATTATTATGAAATAGTATAGTACAATCTATAAGTGGTAGAATAACAATATTTAGTACTCATAACAAATTATTCATAATTAAATTATGTTTCGTCTAATGTAGATGATAGTTCATAAGCTACCAATTTTATATCATTTATAGATGGCATCACATATTCAGATGGTATTATCTATGGAGGGTACCATACCCCATATAGAAATTTATGAACAATTCATCCTTTATGTATGGCTCAATGTACCATTTATTATTCAATCTAATAGATTACACGATCTATACAAGATAAATTGCTATTCTTTATAATACATTAATTACCATACCATACCATACCGTACCATACCATACCGTACCGTACCGTACGGTATATCAATATATACATATCAATATATATCATATATCAATTTTAGAAAACGCCTTAAAAAGTTTTGATCTTTTACTAAACTCTATTAATAGATTACTAATAACAATTCTCAACCAACTAAAGAAGTAAACCCTTTATGAAACGATGTTTTTTGTAAAAAAAAAGTGAATTACCCACCCCAAAATTACATTACCACCTCGACTCACACACAAGCTCTTTTTCTCCCTCCCATTATTCGTCAGATAAGTGTCAGTCTGCCATCCTCAAAGTGCGTTTCTCACACAGACACCTTTATATTTACCGATATCATCCTAAGAAGATCCCGAGTGTTCGCGACGGATCGTCGATCGCCGCTACAATCAATAATCCTGATTGTGAATCACTTAGTGGCTCGGTTGTTCCACAGTTGTACCTTCTAATGCATGAGTAGATTTCTTAACGAATGTATGTATTTACATATGTATATACCCACATACATATGCATATCGTGAGATGTAGATGGTGGACCGGTTGGAGAGGAAGGGGGAGGGGTGAAGTTATAGGGCGACTGAGGAAAAGGGGGACCACGGCAGGACCCATTAGGCTAATCCCTCGTCGGCGGCCCAAGCCAAAGGAAGGGAATAAGGAGGAATAAGAAAGCCACAGGCTACGTGTCATTCCTGCTCGCTCGCCGACACCTATACCAAACCGACACCTTCACTATACCTTACTACAACTTTACTTCTCCCAGAGGTGCTCGCTATCGCTATCATTTTCTCAAATTTATTCCCCTTTTTGTTTCCGGATGTAGCTCTTAATTTCACACTTGATTCGTGTTAAGAAGCCTTGCTTCTTATAAAGTTAAAGATCTTGAAGAAAATTGGCAGGTTGGTCCTCTTCAGGTAGCTGGAAAAGGTGGACTTTGTTTTCTTGCAATTAAAAATTTCATGGGTGGGAAGTATCATATCTGCAAACAGTGAAAAGCTTAAAGTTTTCACCAACAATGTCATCTATGATGAACAATAGTTATTCAGTGTTTGCATCTGAGGTCAGCTATGGAAATTACCACATTGTAAAGATAACAACATCAAGATTATAAATTGGAAGGATACTATCTATAAAAGGTTGCAGATAAGAGGTCATTCAAGTGTTATGTAAGCATTTGGTTTAGAATCTATGAAATGCTTAAGAATGTGATGTGACAGTTTGCAGATGATAATTCACGATGATGCATAATTCTGACGATAATTGCGATTATTATAAAGATGAAAACGGATAGCAATGCAACTATCTATAGATGGTTGCATGTAACAGATAAATTATTATCTTTAAATGCTACCATATAATTGGTATCAATTGATACGCATGTAGCAGATGGTCCCATGTAACAGATAAATTATTTTCTTTAAATGGTACCATATAATTGGTATCAATTGCTTCGCATGAAGCAGATGGTCCCATGAAACAGATAAATTATCATCTTTAAATGCTACGATATAATTGGTATCAATTGCTACCATCCATAAATTGTACCACCTGATTGGTACCATTGGTACCTGATTAGTACCAATTTATCATATGGTAGTATCACTTGTCACGGTATTCAGATGGTACCACTTAGATAAGATGGTACCACCATCTTCACATTTTCAGATAGTACCTTTATGGCATAGGGTACAATATAATTCATATCAATTTCTACCATATGCAGATGGTACAGTCTGTTTGATATTTATTGGTAGTACTTTATCTTATGGTACCATACATTGTAATCATATATGATTGGTATCTATTGCTACCATCCATAAACTGTATCACCTGATTGGTATTTATATTTATATATTTAGCACTATATCTTTTAGTACCACAATTCAACATCAGTGGGTACCAATTATAGATGGTACCATCAAATTGAAATCTACTGGTAGCAATTTATCTCATGGTACCATATGATTGGTTCCATGGTACTGACTACTACCATCTGCAGATGGTACAGCCAGATTGATATTTATTGGTAGCACTTTATCTTACATGATAAGATTGTAATGGTAATGGTAATAGTAATGGTAATCGTGGTTACCATCATATTATGATGATACATATTATGGTAATCGTGATTACCATCATATTATGGTAATCATATATGATTGGTATCTATTGCTACCATCCATAAACTGTACCACCTGATTGGTATTTATTTAGCACTATATCTTTTGGTACCACAATTCAACATCAATTGGTACATATTTAGCACTATATCTTTTGGTACCATAATTCAACATCAATGGGTACCAATTATAGATGGTACTATCAAATTAAAATCTACCGGTAGCAATTTATCTCATGGTACCATATGATTGGTACCATGGTATTGACTATTACCATTTGCAGATAGTACAGCCTGATTGATATTTATTGGTAGCACTTTATCTTATATGATAAGATGGTAATGGTAATCATGGTAATAATGACCAACATCTTATGGTAGTCATATATGATTGGTATCTATTGCTACCATCCATAAACCGTATTGCCTGATTGGTATTTATTTTTATATATTTAACATTATATCTTTTGGTACCACAAGTCAACATAAATGCGTACCAATTACAGATGGTACCATCAAATTGAAATCTACTGGTAGCAACTTATCTCATGGTACCATATGATTGGTATCAATTGTTTTCATACTCAAACGGTGCCACATGTATAAGACTAGTTTCTATCATCTGTAAATGGTACCACCTGATTGGATACAAATTATCTCATGGTACCATAAGTAGTTTACATATTATCTCCTTACAATTAAGGATCTAAATTATAGTATCCTTCACAATGAAGTCTGGTTGTCTGTAATTAATGAAGTTAGATAGAAATTTATCTTTCATATTCATATTATCATAATAAATGTTATCATCTATGAATGGTACCTAACAATAACATTGGTGCCATTTATCAATTTACCTTATGTGACCCTATAACTAATATCAATAAAAACCGACCTTTTATAGATGATACCACCTAATTGATACTATCTGTTATCTATAAAAATGGTACCTAATATACCATTTAGCAATTTGCCTTATGTTACCCTATAATTGATATCAATTTCCACCATTTATAGATGGTACCATCCATTGGTAGCAATTTATCTAAGGATAAAATATAATTGGTATCAATTGTTACCATTGTATGGTTGCATTCGATTATGATATTCACGATGTAAATGGTACCATATCTGATAATTATTTCCCACATTAAAAATATTATCTCCAACCTTATTCAAGCAGATAAACAAATTCAATTGGTTTCTTCTTAATCAAATACAATAAAAACTTCCTTTTTCTAAATCTGGATATATTTGACATACCTAGTAATACATAGAGAATAATTACCTATTGTATTAAAGGTAATAGTTAGTGTTTACTTAGATATGGGGGTCAATGATTGAGAACCACTGTAGACGTGTGGCAGGCGGTCCGTTTGATCTCCGCGGGACCCTCGCGGGGCCCCTATGGGCCCCATGGACCCCGGAGTCCTCTCTCTCGACTCTCATGGCTCTCTTGACTCTTTCCTCACATTCTCGTCGCTCCACGATCGAGCGACTCTGCGCAGCATCCGTTTCTGAACCGCCTTTAGGATTCCGTACGACAAACCTGTATAATACGCCGACACATTCCTCTCTCGTGTCCACGAGACAGTTTACAAGATAGAAACGGACATTTTACATGAGTAGCCCTCTCCCCATCGACGACTCGACAAATAATTTATCTCGTCACTACATCCCTAGAATTATTAATGTCCCGTTTATTAACCACTGGCTTTCTTATTCTCCAAAAAACTAGCACATTTTTCTATAAGTGGAATAAATAATTATTTCAAATATTAAATTCCATCTTGTCCGAAATGACATTAAAAATTCTCTAATTTTGATGGGTTAATATCAAACGATACATTACTGTTCTGTTTTCACGGTCAGTGGAAAAACCTCTTCTGATGATAACTCGCAACCTACCCAACCTACCCTTTATTTTTCTTAAGACACCCTAAGCTCCCTATTTTTGAGAATCTTTCCTCTTTTCTCCCCTTTTTTATTCAGAGTTCCGATTTATTTTCCAAGAATTATAATATTCAAGAATCCAAGAATTATAATATTTCCAAGAATTATAATTATAATAAATAGAAACTTATGATATTCAAAAACGCGAGCCACAATATTATAATCCAACAATATTTTCAAGAATTATAATTATAATAAATAGAAACTTAATTCGGAGTCTTATAGAATCTTCTAGAACCCCCCCCCCCAAATTTTTAAAAATTTTCTAGACTGACTCTAAATCTTCCGGGCTCTTTCAATATCTTCTAAAATTTGCTTAATTCAAAGTCTGTCTCACAAGTTTTTTGTCCTGACATTCGCTTTTTCTATTTTAGGAGCAAATTTTTGTAATTCAAAAAGTTATATTCCAAATTAATTTTCTCAACAAAAATTTCCAGAAAAAAATTAATAATTAAAGTCCAAATTAAATCCACCTTTTTTTCTGGACTTTTTTGTTGGGATAACTAATTTGCAATATACAAATTTCACTGAAAAAAATGAATGGTCGGTACACGCAAATTTTAGGTCAGCTGTATGGTTCGAATACATATCAGGATGGCTAATCTAACCCAAAATATGTGTGTACCGACTAATCATTTCTTTCAGTGTTGAGGAAAAAAACGAAATTGATTTTGAATCAAAACTCTTTTTCCAAAATCAAAAAATTTATTCTCAACTTTTTGACTATGACTTTTAAATAAATCTTAAATAAATATATAAATAAATCGTTAGTTCTTTTTAGCAGTTTTGAATGCATGTTCACTTTGTCCATAATTATTCGACTTCTAAAAATTCTTCACAGAAATGATTATAAAAATGATTACAGGGATCGCAGACAGTCACCTATTCCCCCTTTTTTCCATTTTTCCCCTTTTCCTTCTATTTTTCACAAGATCCTCTAAAATCCCTATTTTTGAGAATTTTCCCCCTTTTTCCCATTTTTTATTCAAAGTTTCGAATTATTTTCCAAGAATAATAAATAGAAACTTAGGATATTCAAAAATGCGTGACACAATATTAAAACCTTAGATATTCAGTCTTCTAGAATCTTCTAGAAACTTTTAAACTTTTCTTAAATTTTTTAAAATTTTCTAAAACATTCTAGACTCTAAATTTTCCGAATTCTTTCAATGTTTACCATTTTTTCCATTTTTCCATTTTTGTCCTATTTTTTCTATTTTTTCCAAAATTTTTCGTAATTAAATCTTGTAAACTTTTCCATAACCGTCTAATATCTTTTAATTTTCAGAGTAAAAAAGAATACTTAAAATTGTTACACCTTAAAATGGTTTGGATTAAATTCAGTAAAATTTATTTGGATTTAAGCAAGATTGATTCTGAATTTAAAACTCAATTCTAAAATTCAGGTAACGTGGTATTAAATTTAGACCAAAACTGCTTAAATTAAGACAAAATTTGACTAAATTTAATCCAAACCATTTTGAGGTGTAACAATTTTAAGTATTCTAGTTTACTAGAATCTTTTTAAAATCTAGTTTCTAGAATTTTTTCGAGAATATTTTTTTCTGGGTTAATTTTCCTATAATCTTATAAAATCTTAAAGAATTCTTTAATTATTAAAAAAATATACTAGACTGTTCCAGAACCTTCCAGAAATCTCCAGAATATTCTATCCAAAATTCTTCAGAATTTTTTAGAACCCTCTAAAATCTGCAAAAATCTTCCATAATTCTCAAGAATTTTCTAGACTCTTTTCGAAATCTTCTTAAAATTCTCTAGACTTTTCGAAACTCTTCAAAAAAAATATGGAAGAGACTAGAAGATGTTAGAAGTTTAGGGCAGAATTCAAATGATTTTCGAGGATTATAAAAGATTCTGAAACAGTCTAGAATATTTTGAAAAATCATAGTAGGTTTTGGGGTATTTTTTAAGACTTTAGAACTCTAAAAAAATGTGGATATTTCAGTAAGAATTTTAGAAAATCCTGGGAAATTTTAGAAGGTTCTAAACAATGGTGGAGGGTTTTGGAAGATTCTGGAAAAATCTGAAAATTTCTAGAAGATTCTAAACACATTATGAAAAATCTTGAAGATTCTGGAGGATTCTGAAGGATTTTAAGAGATTTAACGAAACTACAAGTATGTGGAAAATTTAAAATATTCTAGAAAATTCTAGAAGAATGTCGAAAAATCCAGAAGATTTCATGAAGGATTTTAAAAAACTCTAGAAAGTTCCAAAGGTGCTAAAAGTCTAATTTATGGAATATTTTATTAGATTCTAGACAGATATGTAAGACTTTCGAGAATTTTTTAAGATTCTGAAGAATTTTAGCAGAATTATTTCAGGAATTTGATTGGTTAAAAATTTAAAATTTGGGTAATTATATAATTCAGAAATCTAAATACTTGCCATATGACACAGCATAGGGTAAGTGTACCAGTAAATGAACACATAAGACAAATGGCAACTTTGTTGTCCTTAAAATAAACAATAAAAAAATAAAAGTTTGGATATATGTTTTTTTCGGTAATATACTCTTTAAGTTAACGGAATAAAATTTCTGAAAGCTTAAACTAATCTATTTAAAGAGATATTGAGAAATAAATAACGTAGGTGCAAATGTAAAAGTAAAAGAACTCGAGAGTTAACAAATGAACGCGGATGAGGCAGCAAATGAATGACTTTTTTCAGTTATTGAACGAAGTATTTTACTGAATAAACGTTTCAAATTTTGACATCTGGAAGAAAAAATGAGTAATCGAATTTCAAAAAGTTAGTTTGTTTTAGTTTAACAACTATAATATCAAATACCACTTTTAGAAACATAAGAAATTGAGAAAGTCCTTACATCTTTTTCATGTAGTTATGTGTATGAGGTATTTTTATACATTCACATGATTTTTATTATAATTTTCATACACACATATATATATAATTTTCATATACACATTTCATATACTTTCATATACACATAATTTAGACATTACTTCTATGCGTCGAACTCTTGTGGCTGCGTAAATGTAGTTTATCTGTTGTTGCTCTTCATTTACATTATACTTTACATTTTATTTTACATTTTACTTTAAGTTCAATAAGTGAATACTTCAATTAATCATTAGGTAAAACTCAAGTTACGCCGAAGAGATTTATACATTTTTAAGAAAACCCTAATGAAATGTTTACCATGTACTTCTACAAAATTTAAATTTAATTTATCACATATGTATGCTTCCTTGCACCTCTACAAAATTTAAATTTAATTTACCACACATGTATGCTTCCTATGCACATCTTTTTACTAAGATGAAAACCGTTAATAAACTAGAATAAAATAAAATAATATTTTTCATATATCAACACATGACACAGATGTGACATAAAAAGTCCAGCAGAGGTCTGTTCATTCACTAAAACTACCCTAAAAAAAGTATCGGTAATTGAACATCCAATTTTTTAATTACTATTAAGTTTTATTAAATAAATTTTTACATAATATTAAAATATTGACCTTATATTTATCGGTGAAAAAAACTTTACATTAGAAAATGTTTATTTATCATAGAATTTTCAATATTAGCGAACGCGTTCATTCAAAGCCCTTGCTGCTACACTTCTGTGACACTTGTTGAAAAAATATATGTCATTAATTGTATAATTAATAATTAAATGTATAATTAAAAATTGTATAATTGCATAATTAAGTAAATTAATTGATAAATTTAATCATATTTGATCTATATTGCTGTAATTGTCAGAATATATACTCTTTTGTAAATTTAATGAGATTTAAAATAATATGGTGAATAATTGCTATTTCTTATTTGAAAAATCGGGTTCATTCACTCAAGCGTGTTCAACCACTAGTACATTTACCCTAAGTCTTATTTTAATATTTCCTTTCTTACTCTGTTGTTGAAATTGTATGCTCTTCTTCATGAAAGAAGCTACAAGTTTTCTTCACTTGGTTTAGAGTTTATTTGAGGAAAAAGATTTCTTTCCTTTTCTATTAAAAACTTTTTGTATGGAATAACTTTGGAATAAAACTTTGGAATAAACTTTGGAATATTATTTTTAGAACATCATAGATTAAATGAAATTGGGAATTAGGAAGTTTTAATCATCATTTTTATTTATAAATAGGGAGGTGGGTAGAAACGGTGGTAATGAAAAAAATGTTGATCAGGTCTCATTTATTGCGTCAGAACCCAAAAAGTCAGAGAAAATAAGGGACAGCAAGGATAATGGTTGCACCTTAAGATATTGACACTCCTGTAATCCGTTTGTCGGACGTGTGGGCAACTCAGGCTAATCCTACAGCTCACGCCCACCGGAGATTAAAATCCCGCAGTCGTTCTTTGCCGGTTCTTTTGCTCACTCGGATAAGTATACTAACTGAACACGACCAAACGAAAATCTCGAGCAAAGGCATTCACTTGTGAGACTAGCTCACGTGTGAGTGAGCACACGTCAAACTCCGTCGGTAGGAACCCGGAGGTTAAAAGCTCTTGATGCCCTCAGATGTCGGATTCACCAAAAGATTTTGTTTTATTTTTTACATTTTTAATTTCTCTTTTTTCTTTCCCATCGCGTAATATTGCGGGACGCCTTTTCGTTCGACCGACAGGAGAGAGCGAATCTCCGAATTGTCTGTTTCGTGTCCTTAAAACGTGCTTTGCTAAAGTCATCCTGGTTCTGCTAATTTCATTAGTGAAGTTGGTGGTCTGAGTTGCCTCACGACGATTTTTGTGAAATTAGGAATTAGGATATTTCAGGTATTTGAAAATAAAGGAAAGGATGTCGATGTGGCAATAGGAAAGGGTGGAGAGGGAAGATTACAAAGGGGAAATTGATGAGAATATTAGAAAAGTAAAAATAAGAAAAGGGGGAAATAGAAAGAATAGAAAATAGGAAAAGTTGGTGAGAAAATAAAATATAAAAAAGGATAAAATAATATTAAAGTATTATAAACCCTTTAGTACCCAATTTGACATTTTCTAAAAATAGTTTTTCAAATTCTTAGAAAAAGAAGGTTTTTCAGAAAAAAATTCATTAAAATTTTTTAAAATTTATATGTGGAAAACTCATGTCACGAATTTTTTCACCTGGAAAGGGGTTTAGGCCTTAGGCTTAAGGAGTTTAAAAATTATAGAAAAAGAGAGCAACTGGAAAGTATGAAAAGACGGAAAGAAGAAAAGAGCAAGGGAATTAAATCAAAAAATAATTATAAATATTCTGTGAAATTAGGAAATTATTAACAGGATGTTGCGATCGTATTTCTATGTTTTAATTAAAAAATGCTTAGTCTATGTAATTAAAAATAGTGCAGAAGTTATAATTTTAAGCTAATTCTTAAGATACTTTTATGAAACTTCTATTTATCATAATTTGGCATACTTTTTTAGTAGAAATTAATAATGAAAAAATCATAATAAATATTTAATAAGAGAATTCGTTTTGCAAATAGAAAGTAAAAACTTTTAAATTAAAACTACTCCCAAGGATATTTCTTTAAATCCAAATGAATAATTACTTAACTATAGGCCCTTAAGCAGTTTTAATTTTTTTTAAGTAAAAAATTTCTTGGTACAAAGAAGAGGAACCAAAGAAATTTCTTTGGTTCCATCAATTTTTTTCTCACTTCTCTTGACTTTTTTTTATTATTTCGGTTTATGGAAATTTTCTGCAAGTATTTTCAAAAGTCTAAATTGATCAAAATTACTTAAAATTAATACCACTCATGTTTTTAGATAGATAGATTCACATAAATTCTTCCGAATTCACAATTCACTTGAAGTCTTCTGAATTCGCAATTCACTTGAATTCATTTGAATTCACAATTCACTTGAATTCTTCTGAATTCCCAATTACCTGATTTCTTCTAAATTTATTTCAAATCTTTTAAATTTTGTTGAATTCTCTTGAATTTTCCGCAATTCTCTTAAATTTGCTTGAATTATTTTGAATTTATCTTCCATTTAGACCAATTTATCACCGTGAATAATATCAGTTGAATTTAGTTCGCTTGAAATCTTTTAAATTCTTCTGGACTCACAATTTACTTGAATTCTTTTGTAATCACTTTAATTCCTTTGAATTCCGTTGAATTTTCTGGAATTCCCTTGGATTTCCTTGAATTATTTTGAATTTACCTTCAATTCAGTTTAATTTATCTCAATGAATAATTTCACTTGAATTTAGTTTGTGTGAATTCACTTGAACTCTTTTGAATGCTTTTAAATTCACTTGAAATCTTTTGAATTCTTCTGAATTCACAGTTTACTTGAATTCTTCTGCAATTACTTTAATTATTTTGAATTTTCTGGAATTTCCTTGAATTATTTTAATTCTTTTGAATTTGCCTGCAAATTAGATCAATTTATCTCAATGAATAATTTCAGTTGAATTTAGTTCGCTTGAATTCACTTGAACTCTTTAAAATTCTGTTCAGTTCACTTGAAATCGTTTGAATTCTTCTGAATTCACTTCAGTTATTTTGAATTCCGTTGAATTACCTTAAATTTTCCGGAATTCCTATGAATTTTCTTGAATTTCCTTGAATTATTTAAAATTCTTTTGAATTTACCTTCAATTCAGATCAATTTATCTCCATGAATAATTTCAGCTGAATTTATTTTGCTTAAATTCACTTGAACTCTTTTAAATGCTGTTAAATTCACTTGAAATCTTTCGAATCCTTTTGAATTCACAGTATACTTGAATTATTCTGCAATTACTTCTATTTTTTGAATTTTTTTGGAATTTACTTGAATTATTTTATTTCTTTTGAATTTACCTTCAATTCAAATCAATTTATCCCAGTGAATAATTTCAATTGAATTTATTTCGTTTGAATCCACTTGAACTCTTTTTAATTCTTTTCAATTCCCTTGCACTCTTTTGATTTCTTTTTAATTCCATTGAAATCGTTTGAAATCTTCTGAATTCACTCCAATTGAATTCTTTAAATTTTTTTTAAATTTCCTTGAATTCTTTTGATTTCTTTTCAATTCACTTGAACTCTTTTGAATGATTTAAATTCACTTGAAATCTTTTGAATTCTTGTTTGTTTGTTTATTCATTCATATTCCCGTGATTATACCATGAGTGGGCAACCAAGAAATATACATAGTTAATAACATTTTCATCTTAGTGGTCTAATTACAGTAGTTTTTTGGTGTCGTCGTGTACAAAGGTTCAAATTTCGAAGATCTAGAGAAAAGGCAGTTACAAAAATGTAAAGTAATTCTTCTGAATTCACAGTTTATTTGAATTGTTCTGCAATCACTTCAATTCTTTTGAGTTTTCTGGAATTCCTTTGAAATTCCTGGAATTATTTTAATTCTTTTGAATTTACTTTCAATTTGGGTCAATTTATTTCAATGAATAATTTCAGTTGAATTTAGTTATTGAATTTAATTAGTTAGTTACTTGAATTAGTTACTTGAACTCTTTTAAATTCTTTTCAGTTCACTTGAACTCTTTTGATTTATTTTCAATTCACTTAAAATCGTTTGAATTCTTTTGAATTCACTCCAATTTTCTTGAATTCCGTGGGATTTCCTTGAATTTTCCGGAATACCTTTGGATTTTCTTGAATTCCCTTTGACTTTCTGGAATTTTCTTGGTAGGTTTTCAACCTACCTTCAGTTCAGATCAATTTATCTCAATGAATAATTTCAGTTGAATTGAGTTCGCTTGAATTCACTTTAATTCTTTTCATTTCTTTTCATTCACTTAAAATCGTTTGAATTCTCTTGAATTCCATTGAATTCTCTTGAATTTTTCGAAAATGAATTGAATTTTGAATTCTTTTAAATTCACTTGAAATGTTTTTAATTCTTCTTAAAATTCACAATTCACTTGAATTCTTTTCAATATACCTGAAAATCCAATCAATTTATCTCAATGAATAATTTCAGTTGAATTTAGATCGCTTGAATTCATTTGAACTCTTTGGAATTATTTTAAATTCACTTTAAATCCTTTAGTTCATGTTGAATTTAAAAAATGTCTTTGAATTCTTCGTTGAATTCTTTCGAATTCTTGAATTCAGGTGCACATCAAAATTGCTAGTCACAAACTCTCAACTTTCAATTTTCATAAACTTGCTCACTAATAAGGCGGTGTTTTTAACACATCTAGTATTTATGGTGTGATTCTACGATTCTAGAATTACCATATAATTTTAAAATTAAGACGAGCATAATAAGTACGTTAAGTGAAGAGTGTCTCCGAACCAAGGTTGTCACCTTACACCCATAGAGGCGGTAGAGAAGCCTACGGCCTAAGGCTTCTCAGCATTGCCTTCCTTTCCGGAGCTTTCCGCGTGTCGAATTGACGGTTCAGAAATCTGAATGGTGGAAAAGGTGCCGCACCTCGAAGGTTATAAATCTAGCCTCGGGGTCCTCGAAGGAGCCCCATACTCTCCGTCGCTTCACTTGGGGGTCCAAACGTGTGAGGTCTGCCCTAAATGGTAACAAATGCTACTCCGGATGGGCAACAATGCTCGGCGGTCTGGTTGACATCGAAGCCCAGTGTGTCGTCCTGTCAACGCCCGGTGAGCAATGACAGCGATCGTTTCCATCAAAAAGACCACCAGCCTCAGTCTTTAGTCCGATCTATACTTTGCACTTTGCAGTTGCACCAAAAATCGACCAAACAATGGCCCAAACACCCAAATGGTAGAAATGGCCCAAACGGAGGCATGTAAGCACTTGTGGTCATTGTCACCTGTCACTGCCCACCATTATTATATTGAATTAAGTCCATGTCATTAAAAACGTCGATGGTGGTCCAGAATCTGGCTCTTCTGGACTTGCCTCTTCGAGAAACGTCGATGGTCCTTATTCTCTTTCCTTTCGGAGAACCAAAAACTGTTTCCATTATCTCTAAAGTTAAAATTTTCACAATTTCATTCAAAGATTCATTTTACATCCATTATCTCTAAAGTCAAAATTTTTACAATTTCATTCAGTCATTCATTTCACAATGATTAATCAATGAATTTCACAATTATTAATCAGTGAATTTCACTGATTAATTAGTCAACTTTAGTGACAATTTTGACTGAAATTTAGAAAAATGGTCCGTAATTTCTACACGTTCTGACGCATTATGATTATGATCTTTAAGAGCGCATAATTCTTTGGGATATTAACAACAACCAATCCAAAAGAGGGAAATGATGACGTCTTGCGTAATGTCTACTTTGAGCTGAAGGCTTTGTTCGAAAAGAACAATAAACAAAAGACTAAGGTTCCTCACGGTCAGCTAAACTCATTTTTCTTGGGGAAATCAATTGTTTTGTCATTTAAGTGTAACGTATTTGTTTGGTTAATTTCATTCGAAAAATATTCCATGTATTTTCTATCGTCAGAAAAAAATAGTCGCTGGCTTTATATACAGTATATATTTGCAAATGACTTTACACATAATGTTAAATTTAATATACATACAATAGTAAATTTTATACACATTTGTTTTAAAAAAGATGTATTTTTTTCTGATTCTCGTCTCCTCTTTTGTTGAAAAGGATTTACATATTTTAAAGATTTTAAACAAAATAATGTAAACTAATTGTGTGAACAACACGAAGACCAAAGATTTCATTTTTTAAATAATTGCATCCTCTGTTTCGAACAAAGTCACCTCTTAAGACACAATAACGTTATTTTAAAGTGCCTTTTCTCTTTTCTAAATTGAAAATTTTCATTTTTTTCTAAATGAAAATTTTAACTGTAAATCATATAAAAAATTGGGTTACTCAAATGTGGAAAATACTATATTACTATCCTTAAAGTAATAATTTGTTTCTTTCTTCCTCCTTAGTAATATTCAAACATTGTTATATACATTTTCTTTCTTTAAACTTTTTTGTCTGAAGAATGTGGTTCTTAATTTTTTAAATCACGTACAAATTTTAAGTCTCAAACCACTTACAATGTCCAAAGATGACTTTAATTTTAATTTTTTTTTTTGACGACTAAGAGCCGCTCATGATCGAAAAATGAATTTTTTAACTTTTCATCATATTGAATAAAAAAATCGCACAGAAAATCCCAAGGTATTTTAATCTGCAGCAAAATGAGAAGTCGAAAAACAAAAGACTGTGACAATAGAATAAATCATCCACTTCAGTTCAAAATAATATTGCTGCAGATTAAAATAATATCCCACGATTTACTGTAAGTGTAACTTTCCACAAAAAAATTGAAATATAAACTCGGTAGCACTATTAATCAGAAATTACAGTTGTATTCAGAATCTACCTTATTCTAAAAAAATTGTTTGATGAAAAAATTAATTGGTAAAAGAAAATGTAACATTGTTACAGACTTTGTTACTGTTCACGAAATAAATTTTCGAAAAAGAATGGTTCTTAGTCGTCCAGCAAATTATTAAGCGTGAAAGAGGGTGGGAAATGTTTACTTTATGGGTAGTATTTTTCACATTTGTGTAATACAATCTTTTATATGTTTAACATTTATAAAATTTTAATTTCATCAATTTTCATCAATGTTATAAAAAAAATATTACAAATTGTATGTAGATTTCAATTGTATGTGCATCTGAAACAACGATAAAATGTTGCCGTCGGAAAAATAAAGTACGCATTTATTTATATTATTAAGAATTAACATAAAAAGAAATACAAAAATAATTATTAATCTTCAAACCAAATATTTTTGGCAATTGAAGAATTAAATAATAAATATATTAATAAACAGAGGACACAGTAAATCTTAGAAACTTTAGAGTTGAAATTTAAAAAAAATATGTATCACTAAATGTTAATATTCGAGTAACTTAACGTAACTAAATTGTTAATTAGATAGTAATTTCCTTGGCATTAATTAGTTTCTTCAACTCATTCAATTTAACTTTTCCATTTGCAGTCAGTGGCAAATATTCCACAATTTTAATAGTAATAGGTATCGTAATGTTACTCAAATTATTCGCAATTTCACTGAGTTCACATTTTGTAACCTGAAATCAGGAAAATATAGTTTAATAATCGTTTTGCACTTTGTAGTGATTTTTTTTTAAATTGAGAAAATTTTATTTTACCCTTGCGCCAGGTGCCAGTATTACAAAAGCAAAAAGTTGCAGATGATCTATTTCTGAATCAGATATAATAATGGCTTCTATAACTTCACTATTTAGAAGTAAAACACGTCGAACGTCCCAGAGGGGCACAATTTTACCCTCTTCATCTATCAAACTATTTTTTACTCTTCCAAGAACGTATCCCAAACCAGTCTCATCGTAATACCCTAAATCTCCAGTATGATACCATCCTGTATGAAATATGAATTATAATTTATATTATTCAATAATTATAATATAATAGTTTATACGAATATTACATTAATTTTAATATAATAATTTATATTAACATATATTAATATTACATTCATTTTAATATAATAATTTATATTAATATTACATTAATTATAATATAATAATTTATATTAATATGACATTAATTGTAATATAATAATTTATATTAATACTACATTAATTTTAATTAATTGATAATTTAATATAGAAACCTTCAGAATCGAAGGCTTGGTCCGTTGCCTCTTGGTCCTTATAGTATCCTTTAAACAAACAAGATGTTTTTAAACAAATTTCCCCTTTCTCTTTTGGGCCCAAAATTTCTCCTGTGTGAACATCAATGACTTTCATGGAGAAATTTGGCCATAAATACCCAGAAGAGTTAATATCGATGTTGTTCATTATTCCCGCAAATATATAAGTTGCTATCTCAGATGTTCCTGGAAGTAAAAAATTTAATTACTTTTACACTTGCCGTTCATTTATTGAATGGTAAAAGATTTTTATAATGACAATTAATAATATCGAAATAACTGACCATATACTTGATACAATCCACTGTTCTGCGCTATTTTCATCATAAATTTAAGCAGTTTCGGTTGTAATTTTACACCACCGGTTCTTATGATTTTTAGCGAAGAAGTATCATATTCTATAGTTTCCTTTGTCTTATACATGTGGTGAATCATACTTAATGAAAAACGTACATTTGTGACCTACTTAAAATAATGTTAACTTTTTCATTTTTGGTATTTGTCTTTTGGTCCTTTGTTAACTAAATCTTTAAAAACTGAATTGGGGAAATAAAATTAAATGTACCTTGTATTTTTCAATTAATTTAAAAGCTTCGTGCATATCACAATTTGTCTCCCTAACAATGATCCTTTTCGTGAAAGTCAGTAGGTCCACCAGCATCATTTTGGATGTATTCGACCAGTAAAGTGGCACATAATACATTGTCACAGCTTCATATTGTTTTTTCTGCTGAATGAACATCAGCAAAGACATCATAATGATTTTATAAGAATAGACAACAATTTTAGGGTCACCAGTTGAACCAGACGTAAAAAGTAATGAACATTTATCATCCGGATTCGAAGGTCCAGAAAAAGAAAAATCATCTACTTCTTTGACTTCTGCTTGCTGAAGAATGTCATTTAATGAATCTATCCCTGGCATTTTAGTAAACACGACAATCTTAGCGTCCAATTTTTCTTCTCTTAATACTTCTAAACACACTTTGACTTCGCTTTCAACCATGAAAATAAACTTTGGCTTCAGTCTAATCAAATGATTTCTTGCCATTTCTGTAATAATTAATAAAAATCCCTCACTGATAAAAAGTTTAAGAGTTCAAAATTTAAGACACTGTGCTTAAAATTTGAAAGCATTGAAAAATTCATTTAAAAATACTCAATACCTTCGATATAATGAAACTTTTTTAAGACCGGCACCTCTTTTTACGTGAAGAAAATCATTTTTTTCAACTCGTACATGTTTTTCCGCATGTAAATTTTTGAAAAATGACACCTTTGAAAAATTGGCTTTTTGAATTTTTACAGCTAAATAAATCATTTTTTAATGAATTTCTTTTCGAAAAACCTTTCTTTGGACGCAGTAATGCCTATAAATTTTTTCAGAATTTTTGCATTTAAAATTGGTAGAACCATTACAAAAAAATTGGGAAAGTCAGTTTTCGCATAAAACTAATACCTTCTCACATGATGATGAGAATGTAATATGAATTCTTCGAACGTAGTAAATTTGCTACATACGGCGCTATATAGGGTTAAGAACAATTTTAAGATTCTGAACAAGTTTAAGATAAAAGCGAATAAAGATTATAAATGCAAATGTAAAAAATGATTGATTTTTGAAAAAATGCTTTGAAATTTTAAAATGGAAAATTTGTAAAACATACGAGGATAGTTTCCTTCATAGCCAAAAATATGAGCAGCTCCATTGTACAATGTTGCTAAAATAGGAATGTAGGTGGACATATGATTGTAAGTGTAAGTAAGAACAATATCACCAGGTTTTAAGCCTTGTTTTCTCAACCAAAGAGCACAACGAATACTTTCATTTGCCATTTTTCCATACGTACATTCTTCTCCAGTAATTGAATCTACCTGTTTGAAAAGTCACTTTAATTAATTGTTATAATTTTTATACTATAATATATAATTTTTCTTGCAACATCCTTAAGTATTCTCTACATCAAAAACTTTTATAATAAATAAAATAAACCTGAATAAATTTTAATAATAAACCTCAATTATCTGAATATTTAGTATACAGATATTTGTGTATAGTTTGAAAATTTGCCTGAATAAAATTGCCAAGCTGTGACAATTTTATTCCAAAAAGACTGATGGTATTGTAATTGATGATAAAGCAATATTTTTACCTGACCCACGAAATCTGGTTTGCTTTTGAAAGCATCCAGAAACCATTTTCCCAAATTAGCATTTTCTACATCAAAGACTTTTGTTTCGCTCTTTATTATTCCATTTTCAATAACGAATTTTTTGGACTCCTGAAATAATAAAAATTCATTATTATTATTATCTATATGAGAAGAGCTAATAAATAGGAAAAAATAAGAAATTATTATTCGAAAATTCAAAAACGACTGACCCAATAAAATGCTTCCTCAAAATTTGCTTCAAATTTTAAGATTTTAGACTTTGGATCTTTCGAGATGGTTTAGATTTTATGATATCAAGAAAAGTTCTTAAAAAAATCAAATTTTTAAGATAAATCTTCAACCTCACAGGTAATCAACTTCTTAAGGATTTTATCTAAAACTTCCTTGTAATTCTTTTCAAACTATAAAATTTTAGTCTTCTTGATAACAAGGAAATACTTTTACTACTTCTATTATTTATTTTTTTGTTTTAAAAAAAATTATATTTTTGTAAACTTTAAAATTATACAGAAATCGCATTTTTCTTATAAAAAAATATCTTCACCGATTTTTGGTTCTTATTTGATGAGATATGAAAAGAACTAATAAATATAAAAATAAGAGAATAAGAAATTATTATTTTAAAAAATGAAAAACAACTGACCCAAAGAAAAATGCTTCTTCAAAATTTGCTTCAAATTTTAAGATTTTAGGCATTGGATCTTTCGAGATGGTTCAAATTTTATGATATCAAGAAAAGTTTTAAACAATTCAAACTTTTAAATTAAGTCTTCAACCTTACAGGTAATCAACTTCTTAAGGATTATATCCGGAACTTCCTTATAATTCTTTACAAACTACAAAACTTTGTTCTCGTTTTGAAGGAAGTACTTTTACTTCCTCTATTATTTTTTTTTATTTATTTATTTTTTTTGTTAAATATGTTTTTGTGAACTTTAAAATTATACAGAAATACCATTTTTTGATAAAAAAATTATCTTTATCAATTTTTGATTGTTTTTTATCTGATGAGTTGAATCCTTTTAAAGCTACATTTACAACAAATTCTAAATAATAAATTTCCGTTTTTTATTCCAACCGAGTTTTATCTTTTCAAACGCATATCATCATAAGAGCCTCGGGGCCTCATAATTTGATCCCTTTAAATGTGGCGATATTTTTTCGGCTCGTCAGTCGGAAGAAAAGGGGTAATAAAGATTCAAAGAGCCAATTGGTGAGTTTGATGGCCGACGGGGCTTGGTCGACGATAATTATCAATTATCGCAATTAGGAGGCTGATCGGCAAAGGTGTGACCTCTCGCTCTTACATCCGGTCTTCCCCCAACCGTTCTCACTCATTTGGGACTTACGGGGTCCTTCGCGAACCATCGATGGAACCAGGTGTGTTTCTTACGTGTTGGAGGACGTTCGGACCCGATCCGAGTCAGCATTCCACCGCGCGCCCTCTGACACTTTCAGGGCCAGTCGGGCCCCTCTCAAGAAGGTTCTCTTCCTCTTCCACCGACTTCTCATTCCATCCTGCTCTTCCCTCTTTCTCCATCGCGAATCCAATGCGCGAAAAAAAACGCTTGCGATCGTTTAGGGGCCCCATATGTTGGACTTGTAATGAGAGAACGCTCGGGCCCCGAGACAGGGGGGCGGCACTCGATGAAATGCTTTATAGATTATCGACCGTGCAATCCCGTTCCGCTATTGTTTCATCTTCCTTCTCTCAGCTTTCGGAGCCAAAAGATTTCTCAAGACAAATTAACTGGTCCAGTAATGAAATTGAATAACTTTTTGGGCCTTATTCAAAAGATCCCAACTACGATACTTGTCATGGCTTTGCTTCAAAGTTTTATTTTAATTACAGAATTTATGGGTAACAATAAAAAAATCGTTAATATTCACCTAAAAATTTGTGTTGAAAAAATTTTTCAAACTTGATTAAAGCATATTTTTACATTCTCATCATATGAGAAGGTATTAGATTTGTGTAAAATTTGACCCCCCCCCCCCGTTTTTGTCAAA
>JBAGKK010000040.1:324454-345444 GCA_037177015.1 Euceroptres primus
AAAAAAACTGGGGCGACCTATTTTTGTATACCAAAAGATTTTTCTTATCCTGATTCAGAAATTATATATTTTTATAGCATAATAAATATTATACTATAATATTATACAGGGTATTATTAGAGGGTGAGCCCCATACTGGAGCTGACCAAAAAAAAACTGGGGCGACCTATTTTTGTATACCAAAAGATTTTTCTTATCCTGATTCAGAAATTATATATTTTTATAGTATAATAAATATTATACTATAATATTATACAGGGTATTATTAGAGGGTCAGCCCCACACTGGGGCTGACCAAAAAGTATGCAACCCGGCATACGGCCATAAGAAAAGCAAAGACGGGTTGCATACAGTTTTCGGTAAGCCCCAGTTTGGACACCCTGTATATATATATATATATATATATATATATATATGTATGTGTGTGTGTGTGAATATATACATTTATATGTAATATTTATGCATGAAATATACTTATTCAGTACTGACGAGAATTATGAGACCACCTGTTTGTTGGTAGTTACAAGAATGTCCTAATATTTTTTCCCTGGAGTTTTCCAAAGTCTAAACTTGAAATAAAAGAATCGTAAAAATTCGAACTTACAAAATCATTTATAAAAGTACTATTAAATTAATTATACTGCATTTTGTAATAACATTTATTTAACTAATGCTAATTATCGCTTTCATAATTTTTTAAAAACTTCATAGAGTGAAAGAATGAAGGAAAGAAAGAATTGAAAGAATGAGTGAGTAAGAGATGAGTGAGTGAAAGAAATTTTTTAATTTTTACGACTTTCTTGTTTCAAGTTTAGATTATTCTGGCAAAATCCAGAGAAATATTACTAGGATGTTCCTGACGCAATAGTCATATTCTATGTTAATTTACCTTTAAAATGAGCTCAAAAACACAAAAATGTCCACTATTTTATAAATTATTTAGAATTTAAGGAAATTTCCTTAATCTTTGAATAACTTATGAAATAGTGGACTTTGAAATTTTGACTTTTTTGGACTATATCTTCTTAAGGAATTCACAAACACTTCATCTTGGGGTCATTAGGCGCAGAATTTTGACAGATTTTGTAATATTTTAAAGAACAAATTTTACTTTAAGTACTAACAAAATTATCTGATTTTATGCAACTAACAAAAAACAGTCCCAAAATTCTCGCCGGAACTGTATATTAATACGAAATATATAGTCATAAGTATATTTATTTACATAAGTATTGCAGAATACATATTATATTTTGGTGAACTATAGTTACACACCACCTTGGTGTTATTAGCTATTACCCCTATGTGGGATTTGCACGGTTTTCATTGGTTCAGTTAGGTTTGATTAATCTATTCGGTTGTAGGCCATTGTTCGCTTCACTTCTCTTTTTGCTATTGGCTGCCACTTATTTCAGCACGGGGGTCGCTATATATTACATTAGAGCTAGAGGGATCGTGGATCAGCCATGATGACTCTCGTGTGAACTGGTTCTGTGTGTTTTTCGTCCATCCCCATTTTGTGTTTCGTATATTTAATCGACGATGATTTGTGCTCTGGTGTATTTACACTTGGGTGACTTTTACTCGTTTGGAATTCGAATTAGGACTTTTTTCTTTGAGTTAAATAGCTAGCTGGAAGAAAGGGTTCTGATCAGAGAAAAAAAAAGGAGAAAAAAATCTCCTATGTTCACAAGAATCGTCTGCTAAAATAAAAACTGCAGACTTTTGAATTATCAAATAATTTTACAGAAAATTTTACTATAGTTACGGAAATCTCTATCAGGTTAACGAAGAAAAATACATTTAAAAAAAATTCTTTTTAAAATAACCAGACTGTTGTAAGCAGAATTCTGGTTCTTATTTTTACTAGAATTTTGGTTATTTTAAGTAGAATTAGCTGTTAACTTTGTGTTTCAACCGTAAATTCGGATTTTTTAAACCAGATTTTTGTTTAAAACAACCAGAATTTCTTTCTCCTTTTGTTTTTTCTTCAACAAGATTCTTGAACAAGAATTTCTTCACGAAAAAAACGAAGAGTGAATAATAAGTTTACCTCGATTCAGGGATAAAAAGTATCTGCAGCAAAAATTAATTTCATAGTATAAATTTTACCCAAATATTTTCTTTTGTTTTTCCAAGACAACTTTTTTAAAACTTTGAAATACGTAAAGCTGTCTGAATAAAAAATTCCTCTAAAAAATTATCGGCAACACATTTTATCCTTAGTTTTTTTCGGTGTTGTAAGGGCATATTTATAATTTATTTAACTTTAACCAGATTTATTTGAGGGTCAGAAAATGGTCTCTTTTAATATTGTCTTTTCAACTTTCATTGAAAAATAGTTTTTACCACAAATTTGCTCGAAATCGGAAGTATCTAATGTGATATAGAAAATAGAATGTATAATTTTAGGGGTTTTTAGGTAAAAAATGGTATTTGGGTTCTTTTGGGATAAATTGATATCTAATCTTAGGGTTTTCTAGGTAAAAAAGGGTATTTAGGGTACTTTTGGGATAAATTGACGACCATTGTGAATTTGAAATTTCCACGTGTATAATATACGCGAAGTAAGCGTGCGAGTAGGCAATGGAGATGATCGTGAAACCGCCCCTATAGATTTCTCTCATGGGGGTGCGGCTTCAGCTTGGGAGGCCGTCACGCCTATCAACTTTCCCGTTGCCGGTACATCTGTTCGATCTACCGATCTCCGGTAACCATGATTCGTGTGTATACGTGTGCGAGATACGTCAAATTTACGGACTTCAAACTTCCAAAGTGCGGCCACCTGAAAGAGAAAAATCCCAGCCTGGCGTCACAGCGTCTAGTTTGTTCTCGTCAGAAAAATAAAAGCTCTCAACAGGGGATACTGAGAACAGAATAGGATTCTTTACGTCCTTTGTAACAGGAATACAAAATGATTTATCTCATATTATTTTATTTATTCATAATGATAATTTATAGTAGTAGAAAGATCATATTAATATTTATTGATTACAATGGATCTGATTATCTAATTCTTTGAAAAATTAGTAGTTTAATTTCGTGATATTTTACTAATTCAAAAAAGATAATGCAGAACATGTTCTTTTTAAAACAATTTTAAAAAACTACATGAAAAACGATCTTTTATTTGATACACGAAGAAAAAAAAATCTGTTGAATTAATAGAAGTCATATGTTGAAATGGGACAGCAGATTTTTACATTCTCATCAACACATGAGAAGGTATTATTTCTGTTATGTTTACAGAAATTTCTGTTAATTCTACAGACATATCTGTTAAATGTACTAACTATCTGTTAGTTTAACAAAAATTTCTGTATTATATAACAGAAAAAATCTGCTGTCCCCGTTTCAACATATGAATTCTGTTAATTCAACAGCCCTTTTTCCTCCGTGTAGCAATTTTTAAATTTTGAGTGATTTAATCATTTAATCGAGTTGTTTTCCGATGGAAAATATATTAGACTTGATGAAAAGAACTGAATAACAAGTAACTAAATAAATTTCGAAAATAACAATAGAACTGGTACAGAAGATATTTGTTTACTGCATTCTGAATAGTATTCGGTAATTAAAATTTAAATAAAACAATATAATTAACAAATACAATTAATAATAACGAAAATTTCAGTTGGGCTTTATAACTTAACATTCCTTTCCGATTGTCTTATTCAGACTTTCGGTTATTCATCTGAACAGATTTTCTGATATTTTATGTAAATTATTACAAATTCTGATTCTGGCCATAAAATAAGAAAATAATTCAAAAACATCATTCCAAACAGAATTCTGGTTGAAACAACCGGAAAAGAATGTTAAGGATGTAAACCTCGTACAGTCAACCTCAAAATGAATCAAATCTTTATTTTGATTTATAAAATTAAAGAGAATAAACCCAAAATTATTTTTAACGAATTTTGAAAAAAATATTTAGGGTTAGGGAGAAATTAAAATGCTCGAATTGATTGGATCTTTTGAGTCTAGTGAAAAAAGTTGTGGTTTGGTATCAGAAAGAAGAGACAACAAAAATTTCTTCTGTTCGGACTTTTGACTTGAAAATTTTAAACATTTTTCAAATTTTTTCTATGGGATTTTTTCCTATTGCGAATTTTTTGTACATGTATTTTTCGATGATGAATACTAATATAAAATCAAAAAGTGAAAAAAATTTTTTCTCCAAGTTAGAATTTTTTGAAAATGTCAAAAATGATGTTTTTTTGAAAAATTAAAAAAATTCTTTTAAAAAAGTTGAAAATGTCGAACTGAAAATCCCTTCAGTTTAAATCAAAGAAGCGGCCCATATTTTTGGTTTCATGGAAAAAAATATTCATATTTTTTTCACGTCTAAATTGTCAAATCTTTTAAAATTGCTATTTTTAAGCGTAAAAAAATATGAAATTTTTTTTATGAAATTAAAAATGTGGCACTTTTCTTTAATTCAAACTGGAGGGATTTTCGGCTCAACGTTGTTCAGCTTTTCTAAAATAAATATTTTTTTAATTTTTCAAAAAAACATTTTTTTAAATTTTCAAAAAATCTCCAACTTGGAGAAAATTTTTTTTCCAATTTTGGATCTTATATTATTATTCATCATTAAAAACTACCTGTACAAAAACTTCGCCATAATTATCCCTCCCATAGGAAAAATTTAAAAAATATTCAAAATTTCGAAATTTCAAGTCAAAAGTCCGGACAGAAGAAATTTAAAAAAAAATAAATTTTTTTTGTCCCTTTTTTCTAATGCTAAACCGCAACTTTCTTTCACTAGGCTCAAAATATCCGATCAATTTGAGCATTTTCACTCTGCCCTACTAAAGGTACTTTAGAAAATAATAGTTTGGGTCATAATTGTTTATTTAAAAACAGTTATTCAGATATTTGTGTTTTTTTCTTCGTCTTGGACAAAAGTCGTAATTTTGATTCAATTTTAATTTTCAACAGCTTATTTTGTTACTTAAAAGATCATTTACATTTGGTACGTTTGGTACCGTTTGGTACGTTACTATTTGGTACGTTTTTATTAAAATTATGTCATTTAGAAATTATACAGTTAATGCTCTTGCAAATTAAGTAATATGCCAAATTACAAATTTTAATAAAAACGTGCCAAATAGAGCTGTAAAGGATCTTTTAAGGAACAAAATGAGCTCTTGAGAATTGAAATTGAATGAAAATTACTACCTTCCTCTAAGACGAAGCAAAATACACAAATATCCTAATAACTATTTTTAAATAAAAAATTATAACTCAAACTATTTTTTATGTAAAACGCTTTAGTTTCTCTTCTAAAATGCATTGGAATTAACAAAAGGCTCTTTTTTGTTGATTTTATAATTCAAGATAAAGATTGATTAATTTTGAGTTTGACTATACGGGGAGAACATCTGTATAAATGTTTTTTTTTAGTTACTATAATATGAGAATTCTGATTAGAAGAATCAAATATTTTTGTGTGGGTAGAAGAAGATTGAATTCCTTGATTCGATATTTCTTTTTGTAGAAAATTTATTTAGGAAGCTCATATTTTTTCAGAATACGCGTAAAACTTATTATCGAACAATATTTCTGGCATGTAAATATGCTTTTTTTGGCATTTTGTTAAAAATAAAAGCTGCCCCTTCTTGAGAAAGATTTAGAATAGAAAGAATGTTTAAATTGTAACAATAGCGTCGATAGTTCAGTGTTACGCATAGTGGGAAAAAAGCACATTTTTTGGTTCGAAATACGATTTAGCCTAAAAATATCCGATGTGAATATTTTTGTCTTTAGAAAAAAGGTAATAAAATTCGGGAGAGAATTGTCGAGGTTAATTTTGGAAAAAGGTCTTTATTTTTTACAAAAAAAAACAAATATATTTTAAAAAATGACCACTTTTTCAGTTCGGCCTTCTCGGTTCTTGTCAATGGTGCGAAATTTCTTGCAATTGACTAAATTTGATAGAGCAACATTATTTGAAGATAATTCGATATTAACTATTCCACAAGAAAATTTGTTGATAAACAATTTCTAACCAATTTATAAACTATTTGTTAAAAGTTGATTTTTTATAATTTTCATTATTTTCAGATTATTTTTCTTTATTTTATAAGTATTTTGTTTCATCATATTACAGTGATGGAAAAAATGTATATTTGAATAATTATTATTAATAATATGATTTATTTTATATCATATTAAAAATTTATAATATTATTTATTAACAAATGCAGAATTTGGGTGTTTCTGACGAAAAAGTTAGTTTTTTCGATTTAGTACTTCTACTTGTATTAACACAAGACTAACACGTTGTGTTAACACAAGACTAACATCTACTTTTGTTAATACAAGGCTAACACAAGACAGTTTGAAAACTTGGCATGATTGAACAATAAATTTTATGATTGTTATAAACAAATTTTATAACAAATGAAAAATTGGGACCTTTTTGGAGCCTAAAAAAGATTTTTCTCAGTGTTGGTGTGTTTAATTAAAGACATTATGGTAATTTAAGCACTAATCATGTTTATTTCATAAATTTTAAAATTATTATACAAAAATTTCATTAACAAATGCAGAATTCGTGTGCTTTTTGACGAAAAAGTTCTTTTTGACGAAAAAGCTCTTTTTTCCATTTACTACTTGTACTCGGTTAACACAAGACAGTTTGAATACTAAGCATGATTAAACAATAAATTTTATGATTGTTATAAACAAATTTTATAACAAATACTAAAAGAAATATTTTTTAGGCTCAAAAATGTCCTAATGTTTCATTTGTTATAAAAGTTGTTTATAACAATCATAAAATTTTATTGCTTAATCATGCTTAGTATTCAAACTGACTTGTGTTAGCCAAGTACAAATACTAAATTGAAAAAAAAACTAACTTTTTCGTCAAAAAACACCCAAATTCTGCATTTAATAAAATTTGTTCATATTATTAATAATAATTATTCAAATATACATTTTTTTCATCACGGTAATATGATGCAACAAATTACTTATAAAACAGGGAAAAATAATCTGAAAATAATGAAAATTATAAAAAATCAACTTTTAACAAATAATTTGTTTATAAACAAATTTTTTGTTGAATGGTTAATATCAAATTATCTTCAAGTAATGTTGCTCTATCAAATTTAGTCAATTGTAAGAAATTTCGCACCATTGACAAGAACCGAGAAGGCCGAACTGAAAAAATGGTCATTTTTTAAAATGACCATTAAAATTGTTTATTTATAAAAAAATTAAAGAACTTTTTCCAAAACTGGCCTCGACAATTCTCTCCATATTTTTATTACCGGTTTTTTAAAGAAAAAAACATTTAAATTTCCCAATATTTGTAGTTCCCACTGTGGTCCCACAATTGCGAATTCTAAACAGAAAAAATGTAGTTTTACATACTCATTCCCATTCACCAATTGAAGAATATTTCATTTCAAACTATTTTCGAGACAATCAACAAACCTCGTTTTTTCCCCAATATTCATATAATTTAGATTCCACTTTGAAATTTTAGATTCCACTTTTAATATTAAATAAATAATGTCGACCAGTAATCGACACATTTTTATTTCTTGGCACCATCTTCAACTTGCATTACCCTGGTCAACATCAGGTTTTTTTTTGTTTCCGAAAAGCAAATATTGCGTTTTGGATGTCGAGGGACCCCACAGCTCGTCTTTTTCGGTCTATAATGCGCCATTCAACGAAACCCGCCCATTTCCCATCCCCCAATGGTTCATTCGAGCGCTTTTTCAGCGGCTCCTTTGAAACTCGGACTCCTTCTCACCCCCGATATATAGTGCTGTATTACTGTGTACCAATCTTGACAACCCTCCTGTCCAATCTGTTGCCTCAAACGCTTTGGGCAAGGACTTTGGAGTTCCTTTCGCACTCTCTCGTAATGCGGTAGGTCAAGGGCCCCACACGAAAATAGACCACTCAAAATTGTGTCACATGCTCGGAAAAATCCGAAATATTGTAGGAAAATATTCCTAGGATTAGTAGGCACATATTTAGTAGGCGTAAAAAAAACTCATTTTTTTGTTTGTTCACACCATCTACTTTTATTTGTTAAAAAATGAATTATCAAATTTTTTCAGATTTTTTAGAAAGTTTTAACAACGGTCCTGGGGCTTTAAAGTTTTTAGGCCCAGGAATTTAAGGGCCTATAAAAAGCACCTATAAATAAAAAAAGAGCCTATAATGCCGGATATAGAGCCAATTATACAGGATAATTTATACAGGCCTATGAAAAAGACCTATAAATTAAAGGCCTATAAATAAATAAAGAGCCTATAATGCCAGATAAGAGCCAATTATACGCAGATAGGGGGAAAAAACCTGATTAAATTCCTAATATTTTGAGCCTAAAGCGAATCCTCTTGGCTGGAAAATGAAAAAATGGCACACTTTTGTAGTTGGAAATTGCAAAACTGAACATTTTCTGAAAATTCGGGTTTTCATATATCCAATTTAAGAAATAGTCCCATCAGACAACTTCAATTTAGATAAATAAAATATCAAATTTAATTCTAAATGTCAAAAAGGGTTGTGGATGAAAATCGAAATTTGTTGAGGTTTCAATTTTGTTCGTGTAGAGAAGTTTTTCTGTTTGTAGGGAACTGATTCGTTAACTGGTTTATGGGGAGTGAATGTACTGTTAGAAAATGTAACAATAGGATTCCGAGGAAAGAATTTTTTATGGGAAATAATGTGGTTAAAGAAACGACTTGAGGAGACGATTGGAGCGAAACGAAAAAGATCTAAAGACAAACGCAAAAAAGACAAGATTCAACTGCCGGCAACTTTTCTGTACTAGACAGTAGAGACCGACCACCTACTATGGAAACACAATGGGTACAAATGCGTGGCGACAGGACCCGTAGATATACGGCAGGCTGATTGCTCGTTGTCACTGTGTCCGATTGTCGGCAATGTGTATAGGTATACGACATCCGACAGGGTGGGTTCACGTCCGGCACTTGATTTTTTTTTTTTGTTTCTCAAATTAGAGATAAAAACGAAAAATATTAACCAAATTATATAAAATTGAATTATATATTTTAAACTTTACAAAAAAGTAAATAAAATAAAAGATCAGGAGGATGGATAAATTCATAAGTCATCAGGCTAAAAGGAAACAAAATGTTTTTCTTTTTGATCACTCTCCCCATAATCTTTTTACATTTAGCAAAAAATGAATCGTCAAATTTTATCAAATTGAAAAAATATTTTAAATGAATTTTATATAGCTATTTAAAAAGAGCCTGTTATGTTAGGTTACAGCACATATATAGAACCATATACTTGAGTAAATTTTGAGCCTAAATTCAACTAAGTTAAATCTGGGATAAGATGATTCTAAAAAATCAACACTTTTCAAACCTCCAACTTTAAACAAATGGCATTCAATGAATTTTCAACTTAAAGAGTTGGATTTGGGCTCAAAATGTCGGGAATTTATTCAAAAATATGATTCTATATGTGTAACTGTGACATAACATAATAGGCTCTTTTTAAATAGCTCTATAAAATTCTGAGACCAAAAAACTTTGAAGTCCCTGAACCACAGTTTAAAATATTTTTTAGTCTGAAAAAATATGGCGATTCATTTTTTGCCAAATGAAAAAGATAATAGGGTGAAAAATCAAAACGAAAATCATTTGTTTCTTTTGAGCCACCCTACTCAACAGGAGCATAGAATTTTTAGTCCACAGATATTTCGTAGAAGACTTATTATGAACTTCAGTAAAGATTCATTTTTAAAATATAAAATTTATAATATAATGCAGTATAATACAGAAGTGAAATTCTTCCTTATATTTAGAAAGCAATATTTTCTAAGTAGGAAATTCCATGCAAGAAGCAGTTCAAAATTGGGTGAAAAAGCACTAGAAAATATTTTCGTCCATTGAGAATAAAATTTGTAATAAAAGATTGGTATTTATATTTATATATATATATATATATATATATATATATATTTATATATTTATATATTTATATTTAGATAAAGACAGAAATGTTTAAAACATTCGATTTTTATGTTTTAGAAATGATTTTACTCCCTACAGCTAGAAAATTTTTTTTTACTGAAACTGATACTCGAGCTCGAGAAAGAAGTAGAAAAATTTTGTCAGGGAATTCTGGAAAGTGAGGGAAAACTTAAAATAGTCAGGTAATTTTTTTTGATTCAACAAATTATTATATAATTCTAATATTATATAATTAAAATTATAATTATGATTATAAGGCATATAACGGTCAGGAAAAATGAAAAAATTGATCTGGGAAAGTCAGGGAATTTTGAAATTGGGATGTTGAAGCAATCCTGAAATTTTTTTAATACAAAAATTTTAAGTTATTTTACTTTTAATGAAAAAAAATCAGGATAACTTTTTTAGTATTGACACATCCAGATGAAGGTGCGTTTTTGGACCAAAAATATTTAATATGTGGACCTGTAAATTGGAAAGATAAGCAATTTTTTACATGTACCAAAAAAGTATTTCACAATAAAAAAGTGACTTTTTTTGGTGGGAAGAAGGTTTGTAAATAAAAGAGTTAAAAATATCGAATTTTTCCAAAAAATCAAATTCTCAAAAAGTTGGGAAAAATTTAAAAATCCATACGAGTTTTTGCTTAGACACAGTAGGAGAAATATTTTTAAGTTTGTACAAAAATAGGTTAAAATCGTGGGTTCGGAAAAAAAGTGAAAAGTTTTGAAGTACTTTTTTTTAATTCTCCAACTGAAAAATATTTTTCTGGATATAAAATCGTGTCAGAAATAGTTTAATACCCTATAGGCCCTATATCTATCACTGAAAGTTTAATAAGACGAATTCATTAAACTTTCGAAAACCCAAAACTTTAGTTTCAAAATTTTCCTTTAATTTTACTTTCCAAAATTTGACTTTACTAATTTTTAAATTGAAATTAGAAACAAAAAAAATCTTTCTTAAGTTTTATGTTTGACGAGCTATTTCTTATATCTCCATATTATTCAAGGGTTTAAAAGAAATAGTTTTTAAAAAAACAAGAATAACTATTAAATATTAAATGGATATTAACTTATTATTAACCCTTTCAGGTCTAACTGTTTTGAAGAGGAGGAAAACTATTTTTTAAATTTAGTAACTGTTTCAGGGACTAAAGAAGTAAAAAAATCAACTTTAGAAAAGTTTTTTTGATCAATTGGATTTTTTTTCTCGCAAACTAATAAATAGTTTCTGCTTCATAAGTACCATATACAAGATCGAAAATTTACTGAGGAAATAGAAAAATATTCGTTCATAATTTAATGAGTACAAATAAAAAAGAAATTGATAAAAAACCACAACTTTATTGGGAATTAAAGAACTAAATTTACTGGTCCTGAAAGGGTTAAACTTAAAACTAAAAATAAATTAAAGTATTTATTATTTATTAATGTGAAATTGTTTTTTAAATGTATTCAAACAAATTAACCTTTTTCCTTACAAATGAAAGAATCACGATTAAAATTTATTAATATCAATTTAATGTGATGACATATTACAATCTTTCAGTAAAAGTTTTAGATCAATACATATTTCTTTATAGTTTGACCTAAACTAAGAAAGTTCCAGACCTGGAAAATTATTTTTAAAATCAACTGAACTTGGTACACGTGTATTGATCAATTTTTTCTAGGTCATTTTTCTGCCATCATATTTTTAAAACTTTCCACTGAAACAATTTTCATATTCTTTTTCTATTCACAAAAATTACTATTTATTTATTGCCATTCATCTTTTTGTCATTTTAATTAAATTATGATATAAAGCAAAGAATCTAATTTTAATTGGAAAATGGGCTAGTTTATTGGTTGGCTAGAGGGATTACACTAGTTCTTTTTATAGTTTCTGGTTTATTTTACCAGAATTTTACTAGTAATCCCACTTTTTTTCGGTGTAGGAAAAGTTTATTAGGAAAAGTTTATAGGAAAATTATTAGGAAAAGTGGTGATGAAAACAAAATATTTACGAAACGTAGTTTTATTGCGTAACATTCAATCATACAGATCATAATATAACTATGTAAATTCGCTAAGCATTGCGTGCACCGAGTATAAAATTATTTCTATATATACAGAAAAACTGGCCAATTAAATATAATCGAATTAGTACTAACATAGCAATGGACATCAGCTGTGAAGTTAATAGTATGAAAAAAATCATGAAAATTAAATGCTCATCGTCGAATTTTATGTACAGTCTTACCTGAAAAGGCTTCAGAATATTCTAGAAAAGGTGATTGAGCACATAACATGATTCAAGGTACTATTTAAACTTTAAAGGTACTATTTAAAGCATTTTAAGGCTCATGAAACGCTGAACATCAACAGATTTTCAGTACTTCCAATTTTTCAGTTTATCTACTATTAATTGTTATTATTATTAATAATAATTTTTTATTATTAATAATAATTATTAATAATTATTTATTATTAATAGTTATTAATAATAATTATTTATTATTATTATTAATAATAAAATTTCTTCCATATCAGATGGTAATGATGGAAACTTATTTTTACATTGGCGTGTTCGTCACTTAAATAATAATTAACAATAATTATTAATAATTATTAATTAATACGTATTATTAATTATTAATTATTATTACAATTTGTAAAGGAACAATCTCTTTAGATTTTTACAAAGTTATATAAAGTTTTAATATTAATTAAAAATTGGAAGTTTTCTGAATCTCTCTTCTTCCACGCTCTTTTTTTTTCTTGCAGCCAGCAATAACTAATCTATCAGGCAATGCAGTGATATAAATACCTAATAATAAACTTTCACTGGGTCTAAAATCTCAAAAAATCTTTGTAAGTAAAAGGTAGAAAATTTTTTTCCAATTCTAATCAGAAGGCACTCCTCCTAATGTCCTAATTGTACTAAACTTCCTCTAATTTAGTTCAATCAATACCAATTTAACAATGAGATCCATCGTTCCTTAGCCTTCTCACAGAAATTTTTCAATACAAGATATTTAACAAACAACTATGTATAACTATTTACAAAACCTACTTCAGTCACTGGTCAATTATTTTTTGTTTAAACCTCGTCTCAAAATCAGCGCAATTACCTTTCTTTCTTTAAGATCTATTTACAAAAAAGTGCAATATCGTACAAGATAAATAGAGATTTAAAAAAAATGTGATTGGTTTTTTTAAGCGCGACTAGGGAGAATGCTATTTGAAAGTGTTAAAAATAAGTCAAGTTTCCTAAGGAAAGCTTCTGAAAAAAATGAAGAAGATTATTATGGAAATTATTATGGAAAACATTATTTAATGAAGATCATAAGGTGGTTTTTGAAAAGGCAAATTTCTCAGTGAACCCTGCCACAAACTTGGGATTCTATACTCCCTAAATAGGGGTATCCACTCTTGGCTTCACTTGGGCTGTGGGGGGTCACGTGATGATGTCCCATTCCGGAAGTGGGAACCCCGGAAGAAGCACCCTGGATCATACACGTGCTCATCGGGCTGCTCATGTTGGTAGCTGTCGTCGGACTGACACTGCCTCCCAGGCTGCCCAAATTCAGGTTGCTTGAGGCCAAATTCGAGGCCAGATTACCGCCACCGTAGTGGGAGGCGTTGAAGAGTCTGCAACAGAAATGGCCAGAGTCCAAATTAAAAGGCGGCAAGCCTGTGAGTTTTTACAAACTATACATAAAACGATCTCCTCGCTCGTAACTCGCTCCTGGTATAATAATTTTCTTAAAGCCGACTTCCAGGTATATGCCTCCCCTCTTCACCTTCCTCCATTTTCTTACAGGAAAATTGAAAATTGAAAATTTCCACCAAACAGAAAAAACATATCCGATGAACGTTTATTAACTAATCGAGTTTCGAAATCCCAAAACAAAAAAGGAATAAGTAAAGATTTATTAAATAAAGATTTAAAGATTTCATCGTACACAAAGATTAAAACCTAGTCCAAGATGAAAACCTAGCAAAGGTGTAAATATCAAAGCAGAGACCATTAACATAATTTCCGATGCAGAGTTAAATGGCAATAAGTGGAAATGCATAATTCATTTTCATTAGAGGTTTAATGGCAATGGAAACAATAAAATTTTTTACTTTAGCCCGCTGTTTTTAAACAAGGGTAATTTCTCACTGTTGCAGAGATAGATTTGAATTTTGTGATGCTGATTTTCTGTACTATACAATTTAATGTCATGGAATTGGGCAAAAAAGAATGTGACGATTTTCAAAGTGACCTGCCGACCATTCGAAGGGGACATTTCGGTTTGTAATCAAAGAGTGTTGGCTGCAAGCCGATATCCAATACAGCACAGTTGCCAAAGAAATTATTGTTGTAGGGCGTGTCGAACACCCCCTTCTCAACGCCGACAGCGGCACTTTGACTGTTTCTGAGCAGCAAAATGGTTAAAGGCCCTTAAAACTTGCTCCCTTTTCTTTATTACACTCCTTTAAACACACACGATGACTTCACGCAATTGCAACTGACATTCCTTTTCCTTTTGCCTTCTGAATTCCAAGTGCCAATTACTGGCTCAAAGTATGTCAACGTACAGTAAATTTATATATTTTTACATTCTCATCATTATGAGAGTGTATTAGATTTTTATATTCTCATCAACATATGAGAAGATATTGGTTTTTTAATATACGTTTGTAAATATATGTACAATATATTTATACCATTATTTAAACAAAAATTTCAAATCAATTTAATTTACAGATGGAAACAAGTATTTCTAAAATAATTAAGAAGATCTGAGCAATAATAATTTATGATTTACGTAAGGGACAAGATTTGCCAATGAAAGAATTAATTTTTGCCTGAGGGGTATATTATCTGCAATTGTTCGGAGTTGAATAATTGAAACAGAAGTTAAAACGTGTGAGTGTTGACATTGAGAATAAGCACACCTCAGTGGCAAGAACGTGATAGGACAAAAGACGTAATTTCAATTGGTAGGTGTTTCCCAGCAGGTGTGATTGAAAGGTACAGTCCATTCCACAACAGATTCTAATTCTGTGTCGATCAGTTCAACAACAACAATTTCAACAAAACGAAAAAAAAATTCAATTCTACCCAAAAATAAATTTACCAAGTTAAATAATTTGCAAATTAAATGGTACCATCTCGATTCCCCCAAATTTTAATTCTCCCAAAGTTTATTTTCCACAAAAATTGAAACAAAGAAGTACGAGTTTATAAGGAGTGCCCGTTATTAAAGTCAATGAAGTCGGTAATGACGTTATTAAAAAAAGAATAGATGCGACTGCAAAACACTTCTTGAAATTAAAGATAATTATATTAAGTGCAGACCACATGTGATGAAGAGAAATAACCAGTTTGACAAATTTTAAGTCACGTTAATATTTTTCAGCAAAAATTGATATTTTTAAAGAAAAATCATTACCCCTTGATGGAAAATTACAAGTCCACAAATTTGAGGTTATGTTGCGATTTTTCAAGGGAAATTAATACTTTTATAGAAATATCAGTTCCTTTTGATAGAAAATTACAAGTTTGTAAAATTTTTTGTTAAGTTAAGGTTTTTCAAGGGAAATTAATACTTTTATAGAAACTTCAGTACCTTTTGATGGAAAATCACAAACTTGCAAAATTTTAGGTTACGTTAGAGGTTTTCGACAAAAATATCAACAAAATTATCAATTTTTGTTGAAAAATCCTAACGTAACCCTAAACTTGTAATTTTCCATCACGAGGTACTGATTTTTCAATAAAGATATTAACTTCCCTCGAAAATAACCTAAGATTTTACAAACTTTAATTTTCCATCAAAAGGTACTAATATTTCTATAAAAACATTAATTTCCGTCGAAAACCCCTAACATAACCTGAAATTTTACGAACTTGTAATTTTCCATCTAGAGGCAATTCAGGACTTTTCAATAAAAATATTAATTTCCCTCGAAAACCGGTAACATAACCTCAAATTTTATGAACTTAATTTTCCATCAAAGGGAAAATTAAAAATGTTTTGTTTACGCAACGTTGGGGACTAATGGGTTAATATAATTAACTTTAATTTTAAGAAGTGCTTTGGAGCAACATCTATTCGTTTTTTAATACCACGATTACCGACTTCATTGACTTTTAATAACGGGCACTTCTATCTTATAAACTCGTATTTCTTTGTTTTAATTTTTGGGGAAAATAAACTTTGAGAGAATTAAAATTTCGGGGAATCGAGATAGTACCAACAAAAACTAGAATTCGACCTAAGAAGATTAAACTTTGACCAATCGAGTGCAAACTGACTTCAATTCTCATGATTTCAATTGACTTCAGGTAAATACAAGTACGCTTCAACTAGGTAAATTAAATATTGGCTCCAAGTATGTAACTTAAGTGATTTTAATGCCTTCAAGTGATTTTACATAACTTCAAGTGACTTTACTAACTTTAAGTGACTTTACTAAATTCAAGTGATTTTACTAACTTCAAGTAATTTTACTAAATTCAAGTGATTTTATTAACTTCAAATGATTTTACTATCTTCAAGTGACGTAAGATTTAATTAACTTCAAGGGAATTCAAATAAACTTCAATTGACTTCAAGTGATTTCGATCGACTTCATGTTACTTCAAAGTGACTCCGGGTAACTTCAACTGACATTACTTAACATTACTTAACACTTCAACTAGGTAAATTAAATATTGACTCCAAGTATGTAACTTAAGTGATTTTAATGCCTTCAAGTGATTTTACATAACTTCAAGTGACTTTACTAACTTTAAGTGACTTTACTAAATTCAAGTGATTTTACATAACTTCAAGTGACTTTACTAACTTTAAGTGACTTTACTAAATTCAAGTGATTATACTAACTTCAAATGATTTTACTATCTTCAAGTGACGCAAGATTTAATTAACTTCAAGGGAACTTTACTTTACTAACTTTAAGTGACTTTATTAAATTCAAGTGATTTTACTAACTTCAAGTAATTTCACTAAATTCAAGTGATCTTACTAACTTCAAATGATTTTACTATCTTCAAGTGACGTAAGATTTAATTAACTTCAAGGGAATTCAAATAAACTTCAATTGACTTCAAGTGATTTCGATCGACTTTATGTTACTTCAAAGTAACTTCAAGGTCTTAAAGTGATTTTACCTCACATCAAGTGATGCAAACTGACTTCCAATAACATCAAGTACCTTTAGTTACTTGAAATTCCTTTAATAACTAACTTGAAGTAACTTCAAAGCCTCTAAGTTATTTTATCTTCTTCAAATGATTGCAATTCACTCCACGTGAATGCAAGTGATCTACACCTGAGTTGAAAAGATTTGAAGTAACTTTAATGACTTCAGGTGCCTTCAGAAACTTGAAGTGCCTTCAATAACTTGAAATACCTTCAATAACTTGAAATTCCTTTAATAACTAATGCGAAGAAACTTCAAAGCCTCTAAGTTATTTTACCGAACTTCAAGTAATTGGAAATGCAAATAATCTTCACCTGATTTGAATTTTCTTGAAAGAACTTTAATGATTTCACGTGCCTTCAATAACTTGAAGTGCCTTCAATAACTTGAAGTGACTTCAATAACTTGAAGTGCCTTCAATAACTTGAAGTGACTTCAATAACTTAAAGTGACTTCAAAGCTTCTAAGTTATTTTATCTAACTTCAAGTGATCTGAATTGTCCTGAAATGTCTTGAAGTGACTTTAATGACTTCAGGTTTCTTCAATGACTTGAAGTGACTTCAAGTCTCTAAGTTATTTTACCTAACTTCAAGTGACTTCAACTCACTCCAAGTGAATGCAAGTGATCTTCATCTGATTTAAATGGACTTGAAGTGTCTTTAATGACTTCAGTAACTAGGTGGTGCCTTCAGTAACTAGAAGTGCCTTTAGTAATTTAAAATGTCTTCGATAACTAACTTGAAGTACTTCCAATGACTTGAAGTGCCCTCAATAACTTGAAGGGACTTTCATGATTTTAGGTGCCTTCAATAACTTTAAATGACTTTAAAGCCTTGCAGTTATTTTATTTAACTTCGAGTAATTTCATCTCACTCCAAGGGAATGCAAGTAATCTTCACCTGAATTGAATTTACTGGATGGGATTTTAATGACTCCAGGTGCCTTCAATCAATTGAAGTGCTTTCAATAAATTGAAATGCATTCAATAACTTGAAGTCACTTCAAAAACTTAAAATGGCTTTAACCTGACACTAAGAGACTTCAACTACTTTCAAGTCTTCAACGCCCTCAAGTTGTTTTACCTGCCTCCAAAAGTCTTCAACTGCCTTTATATTACTTCAATTAAAATCAGTGACTTTAACGCCTTCAAGAGATTTTATCTGACCTCAAAAAACTTGAACAGATTTCAAATAACTGCAAATTAATATAAAAACTTAGAAAACAGTAATCAGAAAGTGAGTTGATAGGCCTAAAAAAAATATATTTGGAGAAAATTATATGTCGTTCGAAGTCGATTTCTGAGGAAGTTTGACACGGCCTTTAACTTAGTCGACCTGTACTGAAATAGCGGGTAGACCTGGACTCCAGTGGATTATTAGCCGGTAGCGTTTCATTACGGGGCCAGCAACATAATTGCGGACCACACCGGAGGGGCCCCAACCACAAGCGATCACACTGTACCCAACTTGACTGAATCTGCTCACTTGGGATGCTGCAGTCGGGGCCCCTTGCAACCTCAACCTGTTATTACTCCACAATGGCTGAATTAATTGTTTCCAGTGCCCTGGTGTCTCATCCTGCACCAAGAAACGTCGCAGATCGCGCGATTTTCTGTTCTAAAGACACCCGCCTGATCCTCTCTATGGGGGGTCCTTAGACCTATTTCCGCCAACACGTGCACCAGTCACGTTTCTTACAACCCATGGAGAAAAAAAAATCCCTTAGAAAGTTGATAATTTCTATCTTCTTTGTCTAAAGTATTTATAACTTAAATACTGTAGTTTATTTAAAATATTGATGGTAATATAAAATAAAAAAGGCAAACTCTAGTAAATATGATAATCCTATCATAAATACTAAAACTTTATTTTGAAAAATCCAAATTTTCCCGCAATGAGTGACGTCAAAATATTCTGATCAATAGTTTAATTGCGTGGGAAAGAAATAAAACTTCAAAATCCCCTAATAAGCAAAATATTAAATTATGTTGAAAATTTTTCAAGGAAACTTACCCATAGTTTTCAGCACTCGCTCTGGGCCACTGCTGTTGGGTAGTATAGTAATTGTCACTATAATTGTAATGCTGAGGATACCCAGTAGTGGTGGCTGCTGCTGCAGCGACGGAAGTTTGACCATAAGCTTGATAGCTTTCAGGATTGCTGTAATGTTGAGTCTGAAAGCTCTGAAGACTCATGGTATTGAAGGCATTGAGTTGCTGACTGTTGATTTGCTTCCGCAATCTCGCTCGTCTGTTGCTAAACCAGACCTGAACTCTGGCTTCTGTCAATTTCGTTCTGAAAAAATATTTTTAAAATTAGTACAACTGTTTCTTGGTAAAAAATATCTTTAAAATAAAATGCCACTTCTTCTTTTTATCAATTTACTTACTTTTGTGCAAGCTCTTCTCTGGTGTAGACATCAGGATACTGGGTTCGGTGGAAAGCAGCCTCGAGTTGTTCAAGTTGTTCCCCTGTGAAGGTTGTTCTGCTTCTGCGTTGTTTTCTCTTGAGAGTGATGCCAGGCTCACTTTCAGTATCAGAATCGTCTCCACTGCTACCACCTGCAACACAAAATAAGAGGAAAACTTATTAGCTTATGATTAATTAATGTTAAAAGTATCTAGTGATGAATTCCAGTACCAATAAATATGGAAAGAACCAAGAATGGAGTTGTGGATGCAGATTTCCATCGAAGAAAAATTTCTTTCGGAAGGGGAGTGGTTACAATAAAGGGAGGTGAGTTCCTGGTTGTACTGGTTGTAATGGCAAATGCGTATCGACATAAGTGTTTCAGTCCAGCACGTGCTAGACGTCAGATACTGAAGATAGGAAGCGAGTGGTACACGCCCACAGTTCACACGCCAGGCCAAGCAACCCACCATTAAATCCCTCCTGATTACAGCCGTGCCAGCCTAACCTATACTAAACTAAAACACCGGAGAAATTAGGGGCCGCCACAAGAATTAAGTTCTTTGACATGTCCCGTCCTTCCTGGAGCTAAAACGAAGGACGATGCGGAACGGAACGAGCCACGCGATAATTCAAATACAAATACTCCGTCAGCCCAGGACATCGTCGTTAACGAATTCTCTCGTGACGAATCAAACAAGTTTCGGAGATCTCGTTTAGGGGATGGAAATTGCTAAAAATCTTGGAAAAGTGATGACATCGGTTTAGAAAGCGGAACTGATTAGCGTATCGTCTTTAAAGAATGTGCTGAAGGTCTATCAGTTGGATAACGAAGATAATATAACTGATATTTATGATCGGGAATGTGCAGATATTATGGATGTTAAGAAATTGCACAAGTTACAGATGCTTTAGAAATAAAGGATAATAGATGGTAGCAGTCGTATGTATGAAAATATTAGGTGTTTTATATGTTAAGAATGTTACAGGTATTCTAAAGTTAATGAATACACTCAGAAAAAAGTTTGTTTGAATCAAACAAAAAAATTAGTTTGATATCCTATTATTGAGAGAAACAAATTTTTTGTTTGAATTAACAAAACATTTATTTTATTTTAATATATGAAAAACATCTACCTTATTAATCGAAACAAATCATTTTTTTGGTACAATTTGTTTGATTTAAATAAAGGGTTTGCTTAAATTAAATCCACTTGAGTTTATACAAATATTTGTCTGATTTAAACAAAAATTATAATCCGCACACGATCGTACCTTAGAAAAACGCAAATAGCGCAAAAGGATCTTTCTCACAATAAAGACTACAAACATACTGAATATACCAGGGGTGTTAGTTGAAATTTGCCGGTTTTACTCATAGATGTCGCTAGAGATATGTATACATTTCTATGAT
>JBAGKK010000040.1:374068-384923 GCA_037177015.1 Euceroptres primus
AGAAAAGTGGGCGATTTACGAAGCATTTGAAAAAGGACTGTTTTTTTGAAGTCGATGAATAAAAAAATCGATATCTCGTAAAATATCCATATCATATTTAAAAAAAAATACGTGTCGATTTTTTTCGCTCCAGAGCAAGAGGAAAAATTTTCAGGACAATAAAAAATTTGGATTAAAATCTCACATGGAATCAGCCATATAATTTTCGAAGAAAGGCTGCAGAATATAAATGGTCACGTGGTCACCTTAGTTTAAAAATAAAAGTGGAACATGTGGTATTGTTTAAAATTTCATTTTCTGTGATCGTGTTTATTTCAACATAAGCAAATATCTTTACAGCATGAATTTATTTTTGAAAATTTTTCCACAGGTATACAAATTTAATTAGCTTACTGTTATGCTCCATCCTAATAATACAGAAGAACTTTATCTTTTTCCGTAACCAGAGCCGGAGCGTGTCAAATGATCAACGAACCGTTCCAGAATTGATGAATAAAAATACTCCTCGCATCCGGTGTTGTCAAGGACAACATTCGATACTTTCATAATTTTATACATAATATTTTTGATATAGGACTTGACGATTGAATGGTCCCGGAAGTTTTAAATCATCTTAGATCTAACGGATTTCAAAATCTATCCGTTTCTTCATAATAATAACAATGTTGATCATACTTATTCTACAAACAAATATTTTTTAAATTCTATTTTTAAGCTTTAAAAAATTATGATTAGACGCGGATCCATTTCAAAATATACTTGTATTTTAATCAACCATCAACTTAATGAAATTTGTTTCAATAGCAACTTTTAACAAACTGACATTCTTATTATGATCTAATTCATTACATAAATAATAAAAGCAATCAAAAATAATATTTTGCTTGGGTTTTTATTTTCTACTTCAAACTTTAATTAATTCTATTAAAAATTCTACCTTCCTAATTCCTTACCTTGGCTTTCCTTCCACATCACTTCCGATAACAAATTAAAATTTCCGAAGCATAATCGAGCCTGGAAGTGGAAACCAGTAGTCAATTAGCAAAGTACACACATTCGGTGTGTTAACGACGTGCTTTTAACGTGCGGCGGTGCCTTAATACCTATGGGAATAAAGTGCGTGACAATATTCAGATATTCTTCAAGGAATCAATTCCTGAGAGGGGGCGGAAGGAAGAGTTGTGACTTATAGTAAGGGACGAATAGTCTGGCGACGTGAAAGTATGTGGAAAGTCGATTGTGATTCGACAGAGTGTCCGGTTCGAGTCTCAAGTCTCAGTCTTGTAATGACCCACGTACGTGTCGCACGTCGAGTAAAAAATAGCAATAAAAATTATTATAATGCTTAAAACAACGGGCGAATGTGTGTGAAGCTGTAATTTATTCTTTTCACACGTTCCGGATACGTTTTGAAGGTCTTCTCTTTTGCGAACTCAAAATTTTATTTGAAACTTTTATTGTTACATAAACTTTGCAGTCACCACAGATTTTGTTCACTGCTCAGGTTCTGAACTTAAATTGCGTTTCAAACTTTGACACCACTTCAAACTTTGATACCACTTCACACTTTGGTACCACTTTAAATTTTGACACCATTTCAAATTTTAATCCCACTTCAAACTTTGGTACCATTTCAAATTTTGATACCATTTCAAACTTTGGTACCATTTCAAATTTTGATACCACTTCAAACTTTGGTGCTATTTTAAATTTTGACTTTACTTCAAATTTTGATACCACTTCAAATTTTAATACCATTTCAAACTTTGGTACCACTTCAAACTTTGATAGCACTTCACATTTTGACACCATTTCAAATTTTAATCCCACTTCAAACTTTGGTACCATTTCAAATTTTGATACCACTTCAAACTTTGGTACCATTTCAAATTTTGACTTTACTTCAAATTTTGATATCACTTCAAATTTTAATACCATTTCAAATTTTAATACCATTTTAAACTTTGGTAACACTTCAATTTTTGGTGGAATCTCAAACTCTGGTTACAGTTTACACTTGTACCACTTAAAGTTTGTCCCCAGTTCAAGCTTTTATCCAACTTTGATTTCATCTCAAACTAAAAATGCATTTTAAACCTTGGTATCACTTCAAACTTTAATAGACCTTAAACTTCGTTAGAATGCAACCTCCGGTTCCATTTCAAACTTTGGTGGCATTTCAAACTCTGGTTGCATTTCAAACTTCAGTACCACTTCACACTTTAGTACCAATTCAATTTTTGGAGGAATCTCAAACTCTGGTACCACTTTAAAGTTTGTTTCCAGCTGAAACTTTGATTTCATCTCAAACTATAGTTGCATTTCAAACTATAAACTTTCGCACCATTTAAAACTTTGGTAGCATCTCAAACTTCGATAGAATCCAACTCTAGTTGCATTTCAAACTTTCGTACCACTTCAAAGTTTAATCCTAGCTCAAACTTTCTTAAACTATATTTGTACTTTAAACTTTTGTACTACTTCAATTGGTAGTACCTTAAAATTTGCGAGAATCCAAATTAGTTGCATTTCAAACTTTGGTATCACTTCAAACATTGGTAGGATCTCAAACATTGTCAGAATTCAAATTTTGGTTGCACTTCAAACTTTGGTAGCATCTCAAACTTCGCTAGAGTCCAAACTCTGGTTGCATTTAAAACTTTTGTGGCGTCTCAAACTCTGGTTGCATTTAAACTTCGGTACCACTTCAAACTTTGGTACTACTTCAATTTTTGGTGGTATTTTTGAACTCTGGTTACATTTTAAACTTTAGAACCACTTTAAAGTTTGTCCCTAGCTCAAACTTTGATTTAATCTCAAATTATAGTTGCATTTTAAACTTTGGTACTACTTTAAACTTTGGAAGAACTTCAAACTTTGCTAGAATTCAAACGCTGCTTGAATTTAAAACTTTGTCAGGATCTCAAACTTTGCCAGAATCCAAATTCTGGTTGCACTTTAAACTTTGGACCACTTCAAACTTTGTTAGCATCTCAAACTTCGCTAGAAGCCAAACTATAGTTGTATTTTAACCAAGGAAAAAGAAACCGATTGAGGGCGTTTGAATCGTATTTGAGGTCTTACAAAATACGTATTTGGAATAAGTCGAAAAACACCGATTGCCAAAAATTCTCGGAAATTGATATTCTTGGTTTTTATTTATTTTTTCTCTACATTAATAGTACAGTCAAAGCCGCAAAAAGGCCACTTGGTAGAACAAACTAGCAGCACAGAAAACTCAGTCTTGAAATGTTTGGATGGACGTTCTTTTGAAGCCCTGAAAAGCTCGAGGTTGAATTCTTAATCAATTTTTTGTTATTAAAAAAATATAAATATAAATTGTTTACAAGGTTTCAACAATTCACAAATTAAAAATTTTCTGTCAGATATGACAATCTAACTTCCGAATATGCTGTTAATCTCGATTGGCAAATTCAAAACGTGATTCTGATCTGATCGATTGAATAGTCGCAAACCGATTAAAAATGTACCTTATGAATCTGTCAATTTCAAATACACATTTCAAAGAAGCTCGCACTTAATCGTTTTTATCCTGGGAAACTTTGGTACCACTTCAAAATTTCGCCCTCGCTAAAACTTTGGTCCTACCTCAAATTTTGGTACCACTTTAACCTTGAAACTGTGATGGTATCCTAAACTTATAAACTTTCAAGCATCTTAAAACTTTGATAACTTAATGACCTTGGATTGCACTTCAGACATTCACGATACATTTTGGCAACCTATTCCGAATTCCCCCAACAATTTTATTCCATCCTTAACTTCATTCAATTCCAAAATTTCTTTACTGTCTAAAATTTCGTTACATCTTAAAAATTCCCTCAAAAATGTAACACCATCTTTAAATCTTTCTGATCTTTCAGATTCGAGAAAAAAAGTCGGAAACACTCGCCAGTTGGGCAAAATGACAGTTGTGAGTCCAGATTGTTGGTGATGCTCGGAAGCGTGGGAACGGAGGATCTTGGGCCTTCCCAAAACAAAACAGGAGCCAGAAGGCAACGGCGTCGGGGCACGCGACGCACCTGACCGCCGCCCTGTGAAGGCAGCCTCCTCCACCCCCGCCATTGCTTTATTTTATTAAGCTGTTACCTCAAGTCGAGCACGCCCCCGCGTGCCGATTCTCTGGCACGGGACTGGAGTGTCACGAGGGGAAAGGGAACTTCCTTTAAGGCTTAAGGCTGGGAGAAATAGGGGGTTTGAGGGGAATTGAGGGGAATTGAGGAGAACTGAAGAGAATTGAGGGGGAGGCGAATTAGAGGAAGGAGAGCGAAAATACGCTCCTCTGTCGTACAACTCGCAACTTGTCGAGATGTTACAGCTTGCAGTAGCCAAATTTTCATATATTTATTTCAGAAATTTGACTTCAAATACTTGAAAAAGAAAAAAGAATTTGAAAATAATTAAAATAATAAACTGCGGATCCAATAAACGCAGTTATGCGTTTTGAAGTGGTACAAAAGTTTAAAATGCAACCATAATTTGAGACGAAATCAAAGTTTGATCTAGGGCCAAACTTGGAAGTCGTATCAAGATTTGAACTGTAATCAAAATTAGGACTCTGACAAAGTTTGAGATGCTAACAAAGTTGAAGTAGTATCAAAGTTTAAAATGCAACTATAGTTTGAGATGAAATCAAAGTTTGTCGTAGGACCAAACTTTGAAGTAGTACCAAAGTTTGAACTGGAACCAGAGTTTGGATTCTGACAAAGTTTGAGACTCTAAGAAATTGAAGTGGTACCAAAGTTTAAAATGCAACTATCGCTTGAGAAGAAAACAAAGTTTGAGATGCTAACAAAACTAAGGCGAAACTTTAAAGTGGTACCACAGTTTGAAATAACACCCGAGTTTGGATTTTATCGAAGTTTGAGGTGCTACCAAAGTTTGAAGTGGTACAAAAGTTTAAAATGCAACTATAGTTTGAATTGTAACCAGAGTTTAGATTCTAGTAAAGTTTGAGATGCTAACAAAGTTTGAAGTGGTACCAAACTTCACTCAACTACAGATTAAGATTGAATCAAAGTTTGGTCCTTGATCAAAGTTTGGTACCACTTCAATTTTGTCCCTCGCTCAAACTTTGGTATCACATCGAAGTTTGGACCTCGCTCAAACTTTGGTATCATTGCAAAGTTTAGTTTGGGCTCAAACTTTGAAGTGGTACCAAAGTTTGAAATGCAACTGAAGTTTGAATTCTAACAAAATTTGAGATTCTACCAAAGTTTTATGGGGTACCAAACTTTAAAATGCAACTATACTTTCAGATGAAATAAAAGTTTAAGATGCAACTATAGTTTGAGATGAAATCAAAGTTTAAAATGCAACTATAGTTTGAGATGAAATCAAAGTTTGTTCTAGGACCAAGGTTTGAAGTAGTATCGAAGTTTAAACTGAAATTAGAGTTTGGATTCTGACAAAGTTTGAGATTGTAACAAAATTGAAGTGGTACCAAAGTTTAACATTCAACTACAGTTTAAGATGAAATCAAAGTTTGGTCCTTGATCAAAGTTTGATACCACTCCAAAGTTTGGCCCTCGCTCAAACTTTTGTACTACTTTAAAGTTTGGCTCTCGCTCAAACTTTGGTACCACTTCAAAGTTTGGCCCTCGCTCAAACTTTTGTACTACTTTAAAGTTTGGCTCTCGCTCAAACTTTGGTACCACTTCAAAGTTTGGCCCTCACTCAAACCTTGGTACCACTTCAAAGTTTGTCCTTCGCTCAAACTCTGATACCACTTTAAATTTTGGTCTGGGCTCAAACTCAAAGTGGTACCAAAGTTTAAAATGCAACCGGTGTTTGGATTCTAACAATCGTGACGCAGTTTAAAAAGTTTTTAGAGTTTTGAAGTTTTCTTAGGTTTCAATTGTGATTTATGTTTCTGAAGGTCAGAAAAGTCTTCCTAAGTCTTTACTTAATCAATTATTTCCGAGGATAATTAGTTTTAATGCACCCTTGTAATTAACAAAAAATTCACACTTGTGTAAATAACACGCACTAAAGATATAGCTGTACCGAATAATAAATTAGAAATACCATATTTTACTAACAAGATAGTTGATCCAAGCAACTATATTCTTTTTAGTTATGCATTAACAGATATTTTTACCTGAGGGTTAAATTTAGCCCCACAATATCTGAAATTAATGATTACTATTATTTTTAAAAATTAAAATTGTGGAGAATTATGTTTTAATCTTTAATCAACTTTATTCTGTGCCCTTTTCTTAAATAAAACTTCAGGTCCTTAAATTGAAAATTTCTTTTTGGACCTTGATAAATGAACCCGCCGTTTATTATCCTAGTAACTTGGAAGTTAATTTTCCTGTAAATTTATATTGTACAAGAGGTAGTTGAAACTCAGTTATGAGGTAGTTGAAAGAGGTAGTTTAAAGTCAGTTCCCATTGGGTTTTCCGCATTTAAATTGCGGATCATAAAGAGTTCCTCTTCATTACAATACTCGTGTTTCTGATCTTCCACTGATGTTGTCACTTTAATAAAACTCTCGTATGCGCCTCTTGTAACGAGCGTGTTAATTTAAAACTACATTCTACCGGGCATAAAGTAATCGACTGCTTGGTATATCGAATTTTGACCTGAGATCAAAATCTGCAGCCTTGAAATATTTCATTCAATATTTATTTAATATTTATTCTTCACTCAATAATATTTATCTAATATACAATTATCTAATATACAATAATTACAAAAAAAATTAACTGAAGTGACAAAAAACTGTGTACCTGAAAAAAAACCTGAAAAAAGCATGTACCTGAATTTTTGAACGTTCAAATGAATGAAATATCTATTCTTATTCAATGTCTTGAGATACGCTTCCAGCTAAAAATAAAATTAAACATCATAAGCTTTTTTTTTAATTCATATATGAAGAAATTTTCTTTGTATTAAAAGAAATTTTTTTTGTATATAAAGAAATTTTTTTAAATATATAAAGAAATTTTCTTTGTATATAAACCAACATTTTAGAGTTTTGTGTTAAAAAGAAAAGCAAATAAAAATTTCGTTCATTTGAAGGTTTAGACCATCAAGCCCATAAAATTCAAAAAAATGCTGAGAAGAAGTAACCAGTTCAAAAAAATCAAAAAGTACAAAAATCACTGGCAAATTTTCTTAAAAGTATTTTAAAAATATTTGAATAATTATTAATAATAATTAATTCATCAAATTAATAAATACTACATTGATAAATTTCAACGTTTAATTTCTACTTAATCTATCATATTTGAATTTTGTATTCTAAAATATGTTAGTCTTTTTGAAATATTTAAGTTATTGATATATTTTAAGTATATGAATCTTCTTTCATGTAAAAAATATATTAAGATTAAAACTTCTTTTCTCACCAGTTAAAACGATAGGTTCCTGCTCTTGAGTCAAATGCAAAAAATCTAGAATCGCCTAACGCCTAACGACTTAATGTGGCCTCGCAAAGTTCACTCAAAGTAGTCAGGGTCCTTAGCCTTCTGAGGCTACGCGATATACGCATGTCACATGTGACCACAATCTCAATAAGAAAATATGTCTATTAAGTTGTTACAATAACGATATCAATTCATTGACTGTCCTGGCTCACTCTGAGAGCCCATTGTCTTCAAGCGGCTGTTAGGTGCATGCATTTGATGACATAAGCTCTTGCCATTGATACCCTTATATACGAATTCCGAGGTACATTCCCTAAACTCTAACATGATTTTATTTTCATCTCAACTTCATAACAAATTACACTATTAAAAATTACATTATTCTTCCACTGTTTCTTTAAAATACACATTTAATACTCTCTTCATAAAAATTATATAACTTCTTCAAATGAAGTCAATTCTTGCAAATGGTAAATAAAAATCTATTTCTAAAATGATAGTAAAAGTATTTTATTAAATACAATATGTATTTATGTAAAGTAGGCTTGCCAGCGACGTTTGGGATTGAAAACAGTGGAAAAAGTGACAATTTTCTTCACAAAAGTGACTTTCAATACCTTTGGATCACTTTAAAATTATATAAAATCCTGCATTAAATCTATAACTTTCGACGACCTTTTAGAATCGTCTAGAATACCTATTCTTGAGGACTCTAGAAGACTCTGGAACATTCTAGCATATTTTGTAGATTATCAAAGAATTTTAAAATATTATTTAAGGCTTTATAAAAGCATATATACATATAATTAAAAATTGTAACCTTATAATAACACTTTATAATAACAGAACACAAAAAAATCTGTAAAAGAACCCTGAAGAATCCAGAGGATTACAGAAGATTCTGGAAGTCTCGAATGTTTTGGAGAATTTTTAGAGATTTCAGATAAGTTTTGAAGATTTTAAAAGATTTGAGAAAATTTCGCGGATCTTTTGTAGATTTTGGAGGATTCTAAAAGATTCTGGAGAATTCTGGAAACCTTTAGAAGATTTTGGAAGAATATGGAAGAGTTCAGAATATTTTAGAAGATTTTATAATATTTTGGAACAGTTTATAATATTTTGCAAAACTGAAATAGATGTTGAAAAAATTTTTAAAGAGTGAGAAGTCTCTGAGAAAGTTTGGAAGATTCTGGATCAGCCTGAAATTCTAGAGAATACTAAAGATTCGAAATGTTTTTTGAAAATTATGGAAGATTTGAGAAGTATTTAAAATTGGAGGATCTTGAGAGAGTCTGGAAAATTCTGGAAAACTGTAGAATTTGTGTGGAGTTTTCTGAAAAATTTTAACAGATTTCAAATAAATAAAGGTTTTGTAAGATTTTAGGAAATTTTGGGAGTCTCTTTCGATTTTGGAGGATTTTTGAATTATAAACTTTTAGAATGTGACAAACAAAGAAACATTTTAGCATGACAATACGTTTTTTGGGAGAACGAAATTTAAAAAAAAATTATTTCTATTTTCAATGAAAAAGTGACTAAAATTTGTTGAAAAGTGGAAAAAGTAACCAAATTTGTTGAAAAGTGGAAAAAGTAACCAAATTTGTTGAAAAGTGGAAAAAGTAACCAAATTCAGAAAAAGGGAACAAAAGTGACCTCTTCTAAAAAAATGTCTCGCTTCCAGGCCTGGCAGAGAGTAATTCTATTGATTAAAATACTTTTCACAAATATTTTGTTTAATATTTTGTATATGTTATACATATTATACATAAAATGTATATGAATAACTTCTTCAATTGAAGTCTATTTTTGTTCTTGGCAAAAAAATATATTTCTAAAATGATATTCATTAAATGGGTGATTAATAAAAAATTGACCATTTCAAGTCCCAATCATTTATTTATAATGATTTATAGATCTAATTCTTTAATGGAAGACAATTTTCCCAGAAAATGGTTGCAGGGAAAATAAAAGCTGTATTATTTGTATTTTCAATGATGAATTGTGTTATAAAATTGCAAAAACATGTTATCCTTTGATTCTTTGTAAGAAATTGTAAGCAAATCCAACGTATGTATGATATAGATTTATAGATTAAGTGGAGGAATACGATCAGCAAATTGAATTTAAGGGGCGGAAGCAAAGAAATCTGGGCCCCCTTAGATTAACCTAATCAAGTTCAGTTGCGACGCTGCCGGCCCTTGGGGTCACAATAGAGACATTAAATCGTCAGTACGGATTTATTAAACTCGGCACTTTTGTAGTGTGGTTCTCCTTATGTCTCCGAAGGTCTTCTTTCAGAGTGACTCATTTGAAATTGACAGCCAGACTTTGCAGAATTGCTACCTTACTTTATTTTATTCTTTTTATTAGGGTGGTCCGAAAAAACTCAATATAATCGGATTCATTGAACACAGAACTGAAAAGTTTCTTCTCGTAACTTACGAGTAAATACAAAAAAAAATGGTTGCAGATCATCTTAATCTTTTTTGGTATATCTTGAACTCACAATTTTTCTGTAAGCTGTTAATAAAAAATCTGCCTGGTCCCCTTCGGGGGCGCGGGCACATTCTTATCGCGCGCTTCCAGGGCTGCTCGCTTCGCTCGCAAGTTTGACCGCGCCTAGGACGCGCGGATTGGCCGACGCGCTTCGCGCTCTGATCCAAAATACCCGTCGTGCTTCGCGCTCCATTATCGTTAAACCTCGCGCGCAGCGCGAGGTCCTTATAGCACGCGAAGGTCGCTTCGCTCGCTAGTTTGAGCGCGCTTCCAGGCTCGCGGAATATTCGTCGTTCTTTGCACAGAGGCAAGTTTATTCCTCACGATTGACTTTTACTGCCGGAGGTAAATTTTGTAATTTTATGAATATGAACTTAACAGTGTGTCATATAATCTAATTACCGACCGTTTTTTTTATTTATATTTGACATGTTTATTGAGAGAGAAATACAAATATTACGCTGAAATTATGGTAAATAATAAATATTATATTGACGCATCAATGGCTGGTGTGTTTCATATCTTTATTTAGAAAAAAAATTATTTTTGAAATTTTTTTAAAAATAAAAACTGAAACGCACCCGACATTGATCATTCAATATATTCTTTACTATTTTCAGAAATTTCAGCTTGATACTTGAATTTCTCTCTTATTAAAATAAGTTTGAGCGCGCTTAGGGCTCACGATTATGTTTGTAACTCAGTAACATTTTATTGACTCTTTAAAAATTAAATCATGTTTAATTTTCTCAAAGAGCTCATGACCTTTAAAAAGATTGTTAACTTTGTTTTTTATTTCAAGTTCAGAGGGCAATTAACTTACTTAAGGCTCTACCGACCTTAAGGAACACATTCCCATCATGATTGTCGCGCTTAGCGCTCGCTCCTTTGCATGGATTTCTAAAATTGTCTAATCAATTGCGTAATCACAGTAATTTATTTTTTTCCAAAAATCTCAAAAAAG
>JBAGKK010000040.1:421447-433354 GCA_037177015.1 Euceroptres primus
AATATTTTTCACTCGTGACAAAAATCAAACAGAAATAGTTCATACGACCCTGACTTGTTTACGTTTAGTCACTCGCTCTAGTATCTAGTACCAAGGCCATTGAGGCAACCCCCGAAGCCGGCACAAAACCGCGCGTTCAGCGTATTTTCTTTTTAAATTAAAAGCCTTCAAATTTTCATTCTTTTAACCAAAGTTATTTGAATTTAAATGGTTTTCTACTTTAAGTTTAATTTTTCTATCTCTCATTCGCCGACTTTTAATGACAAAAGAAAATTGAAATTAATACCGTTTGCTCTCGATTTCTGAAGAAAAAAAATAGACAAATTCTGATGATGTTAAATTTATCTGCAAAAAAAGCCCCCAGGATCGAGTGTTACATTTAATTTTAAAATATATAACCAATAAAAATGTTTACAAAAAATGTGTATAACTATTTTTATAATATTTTTTATCTCATTCTATAAACAGTATAACATAAACTTTTAAGTCCAAACTAGTCAACTTTTGTGCAATCAACCCAAAATGTTTCGACTTTAATTACATAAACTTGCAGGCTTTTATGTTTATATTTTCTTCTCAAATCAAAAGTCTTCAAATTTCAATTCTTTTAACCAAAGTTATTTCAATTTAAATGGTTTTCCACTTGAAGTTTAATTTTTCTGTCTCTCACTCGCCGAATTTCAATGACAAAAAAAATTGAAATTAATACCGTTTGCCCTCGATTTCTGAAGAAAAAAAACTAGTATCATGACACTAAAAAAGTGGCAAAAAGAAATTAGGTTCGAGGCCTGGAGTTAGATCTCTCAATGGATTTAAAATCGCCTTTAAAACTCATATCATCATAAATGTAATTAAAGTGATAAATTTCTTCTCGACTAGAGATTTAAGGTACACGACGTGCTTAACCACAAGATGAATCGTATATCGAATCGTTTTATTTTAATTACCGCGATCGATCTTACACACGCGTGTTTAAGCGATGCTCGAGATCGTGATTCGGTTTAATTTTACATTGGACAAGACACAGGACTAGCGGTGCTACCGTGGTCGACGTACCGTTTATAACCGGTAAGCTTGTTGGAAATCGGTAGCGTACTTTGTCTATCGTGCATTATTTATTGGCAAACTAAACTACATACCAGCCTGTACCGTGTAACATAAGGCCACTTACAGAGGAGGTGTGTTCGTTAATTGGCACAGATCACCGATATCGACAGCACATTTTGTGAGATCTACGATATCAGGCGTCACGCATATTTTCCACCACGTGATCACGCCCAGATTAGATTCAAAAACGTTAATTGGAAAGTTCTAGTGGTCTTCGATTTTTTTTTTTTGTCAAATTCTTTTCCTTTTTTCCACTCAGCTCACGTCGCGTGACGAAACGTTACTTCTTGTGTTAACACGTTGTATCGCTATTATCTCTACCTAGAAATCAAGCCTGGACGATCTTAAAACTGATATGAATTTTTTTTCTAAGTTACTATATAAAAAAAGTGGTTGGGTCTAGAAGAGATATCTAGATAAAAAGGAATTTAAATTAAAATTCTGATTGAGATAGAATATCTTCTTAATGAAATGCATAAACTTAGTGCCTGATTTATAACTTAATCGTTAAGCATTCGCTACTTGATATAAAGAAGGAGTTTAATCAGCAGACTAAAAACTCGATCTTATTAAGTTTGTAAAAATTTAAATGACCAAGGTAAGAAATAATAGAGATCTAATTATACCAGCATCAATTTGTTCCAGGGACTTGTAATCCAGGCTCAAGGAAGACAAAGACAACCTGTATTATTAAGTTATCCATTTTCCTGAAATGAAGCTGGATTTCTCATTCGATTCTGCGACCCGTATAGGAAATTGAAGTGTCATCAAGACAAATGGCATATTTATACGAAGCGTTGATAATCACATGATCACATAAACTTGGCTTCTGTTCAACACCTTTTGAAGAAATAAATTGTTTATAAGAGAGGTATATCGCGATCCTGATTCTCACAATTGTATCTGATTCAATCGAGATTCAATTAATTTGGAATTGAGAAGAAGGGACCAAAGATGGGAAGTCGAACTTCAAATTAAAGAAAGAAGAAAGGAAGGAAATAAAAGATCTATTAAGTGGATTAAAAGACGGAGCGTAAACAAAAAAAATAAGGAGTAAAAGAAAAAATTAAAAATAAATAAAAGATAAAATAAAAGAGAAAATAAATAATAAAAGGATAAAGAGAAGAAGGAGCCGTCGTAAAATCGCGGTAGCAGAAGACGAGGAACGAGCGAACGTAATTATTCGGTGCGAACGACGTTTAAGTACCCACTCGAAGGAAAATAAGTGAGAAGGCAGATCGGTAGGAAGTCGAGGAAGAGGAGGAGGAAGAGGTCGAAGAAGACGCACGAGGATCGAACGAGTGGTAGCCGTGGAAGTGGCAGAAGAAACGAGACGAAAAAAAAACAGGAGAGAAGATGGAGGAAGAACTTGCGAGGATGTAATTCCCATACAACATACAGCTTCGCCAAAATTAGTATCTCGAAGTGTTCTGAGCTCGGGGATGTAAAACATGCGGGATGCCTCGAAAACTCGTTCCCAACGATTACTATCGAAAACGGAGCAACGGTCCAAGTCGAATTTTACGAGCAGCTTCGCGGGTAATTAACTCTTTACTGCTTCAACGAAAGACTCTTTTCTCATCACTCTAGAATAAAAAATTATCCGAAACCCAAAGAAACTGATAAACCAAAATCTAATTTGAATTGGGGAAAATTTAAAACCAGCGATAGATTTTCAAGAAAGCAAATCATCGATTTTACTAGAGGCTATTAAGTGTCCAAATTGAATCAGATCAAGTCTGAACTCGTTCCAGAAATGGCGAGAGGTCAAATGCGAGAAGCGCCGGGCGATCCTGAGATCAAAGAAGGCTTTGGATCAATGCCTAAGACCCAAGACTCGCCAATCTGCTTTTTGAGACGCAATTAACATACTCGCCCAATTAGAATTAAGGCAAGAGCCGCAAAGTTTGCCGCCATGAAACCGAGCCGATCACTAGACGCGAAGCCGCCCAGAATGATTAATTGAGCAACGACCCGATTGTACGATATAGACTTTGCAAGGAAGGCGGTCACATCGTCTCTAATGTAAGTAAGTTCGATTAAACATGTGCCCCCAAGCGATCGCGATCGGGAGAAGCTTGACTTGTGCCTAGCACGCTCCTTCAGAGAAAAAGAGAGATAGAAATTAAACCGAGGGAGAGAACGAGAAGAGGGACCGATAAGGAGGTAGTGCAGAAGCAAAAACAAGAAGGAGAGCAGCTAAGGAGAGAGTAATAGTAAGAATAAAAGAGTTAGCAAGAGAGAAGAGAGGAAGGAAGGATAGAAAAACGTGCACGAGTCGAGATATACAGGTTTCTACGAGGAGGACCCGATCCGCCCTTCCGCGAGTGCAAGAGAGAGAGAGAGAGAGAGAGAGAGAGCGGAAGAGTGAGAGAGAAAAAGAGAGGGCTATCGAGAATACCGTGGCTTGGCCGCGAGTAATCAACGAAGTAAAGGCGATCGGTTGGGTGCAGTGCGAACGAGGACGGAGGATCGGTGACGATGGCTTGGTGTGGGCGCGTGTCTGGCAGCTGCCGCTTACAGGTGGTGTGCTTGCTTGGGAACCAAGCTCTACAGAACGTTCCCACGGAAGGCCCGTCCCCACTTTGGGCCCCAGCAGTCCCCTCTCTCCACCATCGCCCTCACCCTCTTGGTATATAAGCTCGACGCTTCACCGCGAGCACCACAATCACGCTGACAGTCGTATAGAGTGAACGCTTGCCGATACTCGTCACAGAGCTTCGAGCACGCCTTCTGTACTCGATTACTTAAACGGAACTGTGCTGTTATCGTTTATCGATCGGAGTTAGTGCTGTGTTCTACAACTCAGTGATTCCATTTGGATTTATTCTGCCAACATGCAGATGCACGAGCAGATTATGATCGTCGATGGTCAAGAGCAACCCATCTCCAGAACTTATCAGTACCGCAAGGTAAGCAGTGTTTCAAAAATTATTCCTCCATCATTTCATCTGAAATTATAATTGTCAATTACATTCAAAACATTTTCAATTTCTAAATACTGAATACTAAAGTTTTTAAAGTTACTAAAGAATACTAAAGTTTTTAAAGTCAACTTACAAAACTGCTCCAAAAGACCAGATTCTAAAACAACAATCTTTTTGTAATTACAGGTGATGAAACCGATGTTGGAGCGCAAACGGAGAGCGAGAATTAACCGGTGTCTGGATGAGCTGAAAGATTTGATGGTGACAGCTTTGGCAGGCGACGGTGAGAACGTGGCCAAATTGGAAAAGGCAGACATCCTCGAGTTGACTGTTCGCCACCTCCACAAGCTCCAGAGACAGCAGAGACTTTCTGCAAATCCAGTGATCGATGCTGACAGATTCCGGGCGGGATACACACACTGCGCGAACGAGGTGAGCCGCTGCTTGGCAGCAACGCCCGGCGTCGACGTCGCCCTGGGTACCAAGTTGATGACACACCTGGGACACAAACTCAACTCCATGGACAAGACGGGACCTTTGACAATCCACGTGGCTGCGCCGCAAACTTCACCGATCTCTGACAGCAGTTCGGACGAATACTCCATGCCTTTGACACCGGCATCGAGTCAACCATCCCCTACGAGATCAGACATCGAGGGTGCCTCCCAGACACACCAAGGTCTTCTCCGAGTTGCGAAACCTAATGAGCAGGTCTGGAGACCATGGTAGAAATAATCCCTGAACAACAACCTGGGATGTTTGCAAGAAACAAAAAAGGACACTGGGAATCGTCAACAGAGGTCTGAGCAAGAGGACCTGCGACTCCAGAGTAGCAATTTGAGTCTGTGATTTAGGAGAAAGTACCCACTGGGAAAGTGTTATCAACGAGAGTGATAACTCCAAATGTTGGAATTTAAATCAAAATTACAATGATTGTTATGAGTGTTAAAAAAACGCAAGTTAAAGACAGAGCGTTTCAAACTTTGAGTAGTCTGTAAGCCGATATTATAGAATTTGCTCAAGGACACTTGCGGTGAAATGAGAAAAATATTGCTAAGATACTTTTATTTTGGTTTTTCATCGCACGACGTATTAGTATCATTGTAGAGAATAAATATGTACCAAGATCTCAACACGTGTAACACGGTCCACATATAAGTGGGTAAGGCTTTAATTTACTCGACAGTTAGGTTTTATCTATTGTTTATTTCATACTTTTATCAATGATTTATTTTGTCTTTTTAGTGCGAAAATTGTCGCGCAATTAATTCTCTTTTTTTCATTGTAATACGGACGAAGATTCCATTCTTGAGCACGTGTAACGGATTACATTAGGCGCGACACTTTTTCGTGCTTCGACGTTGTTATGCCTCTCCCCGGTCAAGTACAACATCGACAGATTTTGTAAATGTGAAAAAAACTTTGGTTTTTGTATTTTCTTAATTGAAAAAATGACCGGGCGGAGATCATGTGATAAAGAAACATGTACCTGTGATATTTACTTGTAGTGTGTACATAGTAAATGGTACAAGATTTTTTAATAAAGTAATTTGTAAAATAAAATAATAAAATACATTTGGCTTATTCAATGTGTTCGACCTAACCATTTCGCATTTCAGGTTCAAATTACTTCTAGCTCAGAAATTTTATTATTATGATAATCGTTTGAAACATTTTAATAGATATTAATTTCAATATTTGATAGGAAAGAAACCAACCAGCAGTCGGACGTATTTTTAAAACATAAAATAAATTCTTAAGACCTTTAAAAGTCTTGACAATCTTAAAATAAAATAAAAGAAACAGAAATAGTGCTAATTTAACGAAAAGTACTTTAAAGCATAAATATGTTTTAGATTGAAAGCTATTTTTAGAAATGAAAACAGTATAATTTTTTTTGAATAATCTATAAATTGTTGTGAGTTAAGACTTCAGCAATAATCGAATATTTCAGATAACTTTTTAAGCTTAGCCAGCTTCAAAATACATTGTTATCATCCGAAATTAATTTAAAACAATATAACTTACGTCATGATTAATAATAAATAATAAAAGTTACTCACTTTGAAATCTACAGTCGTCTCGTTCGCCGCTTCGTCTTCAGCTTCACCACGAATCTCGATCTTCACTGGCACTCACAAACACACACCTAAAAAAAAAAAAGAAAGACCTTTAATAATGAAAATACTTTGCAAATATAAAAAAATAAAACTTGAGAATCCTTTAACTATAAAAAAGACGGAAATTCGTTATTTTCATGTTATCACTCGAATGTTTAAATTCAAGCATTAAATCCAAGAAAATCTAATTCATCAAACAATTTATTTGAAATTCAAGAGAGTTTTAATTAGCATACTAAATGTGACAGCAATTCGTTCCTCTGACTTACTGACACTGTTTCATAGCTTGGAACTGTTGTGTCACTTCATTGTATCAACCTTAACCAAAACTAATTTTATTGGCATCGATTCATTTGCCGATGACTAGGTAACAACGGTCAACAGTATAAAACAGAATAAAAATAATTTTAAAAACTTAATCAGAAAAAGATTTTTTACTCATGAGTTAAGGAGTAAACCACTTTTCAACCAATTCACATAATTTTGATCATTCAGTGAATGGAATATATTTCAAGTTTAAAAAAGGCCTAAAACATCAAAAATAAGATTTCGTCCAACAACAACAATGTAAAATGGGAAATAATCATTATTTGAAACCAGCCAATAATGATAGGCATGTTATCGTTATATAAGCCGCTCATAATATTTATGAAAGACTTGCCTTTAATTAATTCACAATAAACATAAAATCAGAATGTTTAAGGTTAGAATTTTTTCCGATTCTGTTTGTAAATAAATAGGTGAGGGGAAACAAAACATATAAAAAATTATATCTCAGCAGGATTAGTGTCATACATTTCAAGCATATAATTGGCAATTTAAATTGTTATTAAAAGCCTAGAAGATAATTATTTAAAGAAACCAAATTCACAAAACATTTTAGAGCACACTTACTGAGAAATCGGTAAAACGTTTCTAACCCCGTTCCACTTCATGATTCATCCGAATATACAAATAGATATTTGTCACTAAAAATTCTCGTATTTATCCGCCCATGATATAAAAAAATATCAACAAGAAACTACAACAAAATATCTATCCCCATGAAGCAACAATAGCTGATTTCGATTATATAGATATAACCTTTTTGCAACGATTTCACGCACATCATATCAAATCGTTAAATCATTATTACTAATTTCTAGCTTGTTATACACAATGAATATGCAGTTATTATCGTCACTAATGCAAATGTAAACTTGAATCGACGATCTAAAAATCGTTACGGAACTATTTAGCGGCACACGTGTTGCGTAAATATAGGACGGTACTAAAAGAAACTACCGGATTTCTACAACGAAAACCATTTACTCGAGACTTTCACATCCAAGAAAAGTTTAGGAAGTGGGAAAACTTGTAGGCGATCAGGGACTTCGTTTAAAAATTGTTTTTACTCACTTTTCCACCAACAAAACCGCCAATCAGCTGTAACACATGCTGTCACTACAGGTGTATGTACAATTGCGCCGCGGCCATCTTGCGGAAGTTCCTGAAACTAAAATTGAAACCCAAGGTCGGTAAAATAAAAGCAATAAATATTTTTGAATTCCCTAATAATAAAAATAACTTTTTTTAAAGTGTAGAATTAAGAATAAACTGTAATTTTACGATTATAAAAAATTAGAAACACATATTTAATTAGTCAGAGTTACCCTATAGAAATGGGGAAAATTTAATTTAATAATCTAAATTTATACTTGAGGTTATGATCTAGAAAACTAAATTCTTTATACATTGTTTATACTGATTATTTAATCTTATTAATTTATTTATATCAACAAATGATCCGAAATATTAGTGAGATAAATTATTTTCGCCAATGGTGGCGCCATCTGTTAGGAAGTAAAGGACACTACATAAAGAAAAATTTTCCCGCGCGAAATAAGATTTAAGCAATTGTTAGAGGAAAATTATCAAACATGAAAATACATCGAATACGTTGAATGTCTTTAGAATTCATAAGTATCGAATTTGTCCCTCTGACCTTGATATCTATCCGATTTCGCAACAAAAATTCACGACATAAACAAACGAATTTCTCCGAACAAAAACACAACCTTGAAAATCAAATACCGACGCAATCAACAGAAGTGCATCTTAATTTTTAGAAATTATTATATCACTTTAATCGCCAGAGGCTGCGCGATAAGAATGCGGTAGAATTTTGATAAAAAGTGACGAAAATTATACCTTTTTATGCTGAAACCGTGGAGCTCGACTAGGCACTTTTGACTCTACAACCGGCATCTAACAAAATGCTTTTTGTGACAGGTGTGCCAACCCAACGACCAACGGATAAATAGGATTTCAAATGCGAATTTATGGAATCTAGTAAATAATATATTCGTTAATTCCTGAGTAAATAGAACCAATTTTAAACATTATTATCAATTCTCTCAATGCAAGGCCTAGAGAGAAGCTCATAAATACAAAATGCACATATTAGGTTAATTCGGTTAATTCTTTATGCTGATTAGATAATTCAGTTTATTCAGTTTTAACGGTTTTAACTTATTCTCTATTTGTTAAATGCTTAGGTATGTATTTCAAGCTGGAATGCTTAGGAATTGTTTTCGTTGGACGTTTATAAAATGATGACATCTTTGTTCGTCTGATTCTTTACTCAATTTTCGTAAAAATAAATTTAAGTATTTTTGATAAATTCGAAAAAAATTTTTGAAGATGTTTAACTTTGATTTATAGGTCAGAATAATAAAAGTTGTTATTAATTAGGAAAAAATATGATGAAAATGAAGTTTAGAAACTCTATGCTACTTTATTTGCAAAACTATTAGCTTAAGGTTAAGAATAAGTATCGAATAAATTTAAATAATCGCAATTTAAAGATTTACTGAATTGCGTTTGAAACTCGCATATATGTAACTGTTCATTCGTTGTTGGCAGAACTGATGTTACAACAAGCTTTTGAAAGCATTTTGCTGGAGAGTCAAAAATGCCAGGTTATGCTCCGGGATTTCGGGATAAAAAAGTACAATTTTCGTCAATTTATAAGTTAGAAATTAGAATAATAAAAGTTGTTATAGTAATTAGAAAAAAAATATGGAACAGAGGATATCGAAATTCATGAAGATATTGTCAGATTACATTGTCAGCGTTTTGTCTTTTGGAACATTTACGCAAATATATATTATTCAATTTACTAATCACTATGAAGTCTAATTTAATTTATGTACATTTAAAAACAAATTAGCAGATAATAATCGGCTCTTTTGTTCAAATTTGTTGAAATACTGATACTTAGTTTTATGCATGTCTAATAATTACCTTTTTTGCTTTTTCAGGTGTGTGCCGGTCAAACACCATTTGAAGATTTATTGAACGAAGATTCGGATTCATAAGATACGAGATGCATAAAAATTTGATTTTAAAGTTAAAGTTAATTGTCTCTTATTTTTATTTCGTGACATAGGTTATAAAATGTTTGCCAGACATTTCTAGTCCTTCAAATTTTACAGATAATTATTTTAAGCAGTCGAAAAGGAAGCTTTAAGTTTTTTTAAAACCAAAAATGTTTTCTATGTAGTTAAATAGTAGATTGCTATTCAATTTAAACCATAAAATCCAGATTTATTTTTCAAACTCATTTTAAAATTCGGTTTAAATTTTATTTCGAAATTTACTTCAATCTTGGTCTAAAGTGTTCGTTCTTTTTCGAATTTCAAAGGACTCCAAGAATTTTATATATAAACATTTTGTTCTTTTTTCAGGATACGAACGACAGGAATGTGGACAGAACTGCCATCGCTACGCTGAAGGAGCGCCACAACACAAATGTAAGCGTCTCTTGCCTACAACTCAAGTAGCCAGAGAAAAAAAATGCAAGTTGTAATATTAATTTATAAAAATTGTTACCGTTAAATATAATCAACGTTTGCTGGACAGCAGCATCAATTAAACATATCCGCAAACTTAGAAAAAATCAACACGAATTGCAAAAATGCTGAATTTCCACTTTTTGGAAAGAGCGGTCAATAAAATAAAATCAGGGCTTTCTCAATAATTAGAAATTTCTACTTTTCTTTGCTCAGGATTTTTAAAAAGAGTTTCTTTGTTACAAAAAAACGTTTACCGAACGACCAGATCAATTAAAAATATCACTAACTTAGAGAAAATCAAGAACGGTTGCAAAAATGTCAAATTTTCACTTTTTGAAAAAAGTGGCCCTCGAAATAAAATCAGGGCTTTCTCAATAATTAAAATTTACTACTTTTCTTTGCTCTGGATGTTGGATAAGAGTTTCCTTATCACAAAGAAAACATTTACCGGTACGCAGGATCAATCAAAATATCAGATAACAAAGAAAAAGCAACAACGGTTGCAAAAATGCCAAATTTACACTTTTTGGAAAAATTTGCACTCGAAATAAATCAGGACTTTCCCAATAATTAAAAACGTCCACTTTTCTTTGCTTCGGATGTTTGACAAGAGTCTTTTTGTTACAAAAAAACTTTTACCGGACCGCCGGATCGATCAAAAATAAAAGTTATCTTAGAAAAAAGCAACAGCGGTTTCAAAAATGCCAAATATCTTCTTTTTGGAAAAAGTGACCGACGAAATAAATCAGGCCTTCCTCAATAATTAAAATTTTCTATTTTTCATTGCTTTGGATGTTTGATAGGAGCATCCTTGTTACAAAAAAACTTTTACGTGACAGCAGGCTCATTTAAAAATATCAGTTAGCTTAGAACAAAAGCAACAACGGTTGCAAAAATCCCAATTTTCCGCTTTTTCGAAAAAGTGGCCCACAATATCAATCAGGTTTTTCTCAGTAATTAAAATTTTCTACTTTTCTATGCTCCGGATGCTTCATAAAAGTTTACTTGTTATAAAAAAACGTTTACCGGACCGCAGGATCAATAAAAAATATCCTTAGAAATAAATACCTTAGAACAAAAGCAACGACGGTTGCAAAAATTTTATTTTTCCGCTTTTTGGAAAAAGTGGCTCACGAAATAAATCAGGACTTTCTCAGTAATTAAAACTGTCTACTTTTCTTTGCCCCAAATGTTTCATAAGATTATCTTTATTACAAAAAAACGTTTACCGTACCGCAAGATCAATCAAAAATATCAGTTAACTTAGAAAAAAGCAAGAACTGTTACAAAAATGCCAAATTTCCACTTTTTGAAAAGAGTGGCCAATGAATTTAAAATAGGGCTTTCTCATCAACTAAAAATTTCCACTTTTGTTTGTTGGGAATTTTTGCTTAGAGTCTCCTGGTTAAAATAAGATGTTTGCCGGTACACAGGATCATTTAAAAATATCCGGAAACTGGAAAAAAGCAACATTTTAAAAAATGCCAAATTTCCACTTTCTGGAAAAAGTAGCCAATGAAATAAATTAGGGCTTTCTCAATAAATAAAAACTTCCACTTTTCTTTGTGATGTATGTTTGCTTAGAGTCTCCTTGTTACAAAAAAAACACTTGGAAAAAGGCAAGAACGATTGCAAAGATACCAAATTTCCCCTTTTTGGCAAAAGTGACCAATGAAATAAATCAGGGCTTTCTCAATAATATTTACGCAGTTTACACAAAACCTTAATTCCAACTATAGAATATTTGAACATGCCTCAGAAAGCAATTAAAAAATGATTTTCGTTTACAATCTTGAGGTTGAGAACAAAGGTTGCCATAAAAGTTATATCTTGCAAATTGAAATTTCCATTTCAATTTTGAGTCTATCGAATTAAAAAGAAAGATAGTTTAAAATTATTTACGCATAACCTTTTAAT
>JBAGKK010000043.1:33089-60347 GCA_037177015.1 Euceroptres primus
TTGGAATGCAAAGAGGAGTTTTCTAAGACTGTCAATACATCCTACCCCTTGTAATCCACCCTGATGAGAAAAAAACCTTTGTTACTTGCCTTTATTACACCTTTGTTACTTCAATATGCACTGCCGTGCAAAAGTTTCCAGACACTCAATTTTTTGATGATTGCTTAAGTTCTCTTAATTTTAATAATATCAGAGTTAAATTTTTTCTCTTTAGCAGATTGAAAACTCTCAAAATTCTGTATAAAATGAGCCCAAGATGAAGCCAATTTGTCTATTTTTTAAAAAGATATTGCAAAAATAGTGTAAATTTTAGTGTTTGCTTAAATTGTAAATAACGTCCGAATTAACATTTTTTTATGTTCTAGGGCTCATTTTAACGGTAAATTTCTATAGAACCGTAACAGTTTGTCAGCATAAAAAAATTCCTTGCACACTACAAAAAATTAAAGTTGTAACAAAAAAGTTGGAAAAATTCGGAAGCATCTGATCTGTAGACAAAACATAATAAAAATCAAATTAATATACATTTTGAGGTATTTTTATAGAAACTTCATGATTGTGTGTTTCCATTTAGCAGACATATTTTTCTTATCCAAAACAATATTGAAATTTTTCCACCTTTTTTGTTACAATAATCGTTTATAATATTGGATGGTAAATTTTGGCTTTCGTCAAGGGTCGATATAATCCCCCACTGAGTTTTCTGTTACAACTTTAATTTTTTGTAGTATGCAAGGAATTTTTTTAAATTTATGTTGACAAGCTGTTGCGATTCTATAGAGATTTACCTTTAAAATGAGCCCTAGAACATGAAAAAATGTTCATTATTTCGGACGTTATTTACAATTTAAGGAAACACTGAAATTTAAACTATTTTTGCAATATCTTCTTAAAAAATGGACAAATTGACTTCATCTTGGGCTCATTTTATACAGAATTTTGAGAGCTTTCAATTTGCTGACGAGAAAAAATTTAACTCTAATATGTGGCATTATTTCTTAACTGTCCCAACTCAAAAATCAGTCAGCCTCGATCTGACTTAAACTTGGGTAAAGTGCAGTCCTTTCCATTGATTTTACATATTTTTGGGGAAAATAAGTATTTGATCTTCAAAAATAAAAATCAGAAATAAATTTTCCAATGGAGGTTTGTGACACTACTGAGCCAAAAGCAAGGTAATTTCAATTGATTTTGTGGAAAAACTAAATTTTTGCAGTGAAAACTGACAAAGTTGTGCATTTGTTAATTAAGGTTGTTTAAACAATTAAAAATTGTTGTCCAATATTAAATTATCACTCAAGAGAATCATTGACAAAATATCTGCAGTCGCACCTGCAAAAGAAACGCATTATATTGTAGATAATAGTCCAAATGTGCATTTGTTTATAAAAGTTGTTTAAATAATGACTATATATTGTTTATTTCCACTCAGTTTCTAATTAGACACATTCAAAAAATCCCCATCAGGAGTTTGAACTGCAATTTTGAATTTTCGGCAGTCTGGGCATGTTTCTTGAACTTGGGTCGGCAGTTAAGGGGTTAAAAATTTTAACCCCTTACTTAAAATCTGTACTCAATGATTTTTTAATTTCCAATTTCAAACACTTTTCTTAAATACATAAATGGAACTAGGAACAATTTACAAACAATGACATTTTTATTGCATAACAGGTTTTTGTCCGTTTGCAATCATCAGTAATTTCTTGATTTTTTTCTGCCTTTGTCAGTGTTCCGGATAATAAGTTGCAAGAAAACAAATTATTATTGACCAATTACTGCGTGAAAAATTGTACAAAAAGATAACTACATACTCGTCCTTTCTTCTTGGAGCATTCTTATATTTTTCTATTCGTAATTATTATGCAGCTTCTAGGAAAGAGTTTTTCCTCTTTGTAACATAAGTGCCGATGCTAATACTAATAATTACAAAGTCGAGAGCAATGTTCACTGAAAGAAATCTTTTTCCTGGATACAAAATTATTGCAACGAAATATCGTTATGAAATTATAGTTGATAAACTGATATTGTTTAGAGCATAGATGCAAAGGTATTAAGTTGAAAAACGGAATTTGGGTCAAGGCAGATAATACTTGAATTGATTTGGAAAAGTTAATGGACGTGATTAATTTTAAATTGGAAAAATAAGTATCAATGTTTAATTATTTGCAGCAAAACGAACAGGAATTCAAACCATTCCCAGAAGGTACTCGAGCAATTTCCTTGGGACCTTTCTCACTTCCAATAGAGGTCAGGAACCTCTTGGAACACGGAAACATAGAAGGTCGAGCTCATCAAGGAGCTGAGAATTCTGAACAGCAGCAACAGGAGGCCAAACTTTTCTCTGGACCAGAGGATCAGGGAGAGGAAGTTGAAAGAAATTTCCCAATTCCAGATGCAGTTAGCCGCATTATTCACCAGGTTGGAAAAATTTAATAAGCAAAAAAAATCTCAACAATATAACAAGACAAGATATAACTTTTTAAATTATTTTACAATATTTAAAAATAATTTTTTTAAATCCCAGGTTGTACAAGGTAGTGCAATGCCAGTATCAAGGTTCTCCTTGTCCATGAGACCAGTAGAATCAATGGACATTCCTGTACAAGCCAGGGCTGAAGTGACTGATAATCATGGCCCTGAACAACATGATGAACAACACAACCACGAACAACAGGAACAACACCGACAAGGACATCCACTTCTTCATCAGCAATCTCAAGAACAAGTTCAACAAGAACAAGAAGCAGAAAATCGTCCTCATTGTAAGTTAAATTATTATCAATTTTTTTTTTAATTATTAATTTTAATTCATTCATTTAGATAAAAATTAGTTACTTAAATTATGAAAGTAATTAATAGATGTTCTTTATAGACAAATATTCATCAGAAATAAAGAAAGACTCAAATAGTACAAAATCCCATTAATAAAATTTATCTGTGGAAAGCGGCAACTTGTAATACAAATTCTTACAAATTTGTTTTCAATTATTACATTCTCGTTATCATGAGAAGGTATTGGTTTTATGTCGAAACTGACTTTCCCCATTTTTTTTATACAAACAAGAAAATTTGATTCAATGCAAATAACAATCACACCGTTGAATCTTAAAGAATGTTTACGAAACGTGATATTTACGGAATTTTTAAAGGAACGTGATTTTTACAGAATTTTTAAAGGAACGTTATTTTTACAGAATTTTTAAACGAACGTGATTTTTACAGATTTTTAAAGGAACGTGATTTTTACAGAATTTTTAAAGGAACTTGTTATGCAGCATGAAAAAAGCAGTTCCCAGAAGAAAAAAATTTAATTGTAAAAGATAGAATAAAGAGAAAAGATTATTGTTCATGGAAAAAATTAAAATGCACAAAAAATGTTTATTTACAACAAATTTTTTTTACCAAACTTTTTTTCTTATCACTTCCTAACAAATTTTTTCAAATGACAGGATTTTATTGAATGTTAGCTTATTTTTTCAGTAACAGGTTTCCTTCAACTTTTTTCGCTTCATCCAATTTTGACGAAAAAAAATACATAGTAATTTTTAGAGAGTTAACCACTAGTAATTTTGATGTACGCCTGAATTCAAGAATTCAAAAGAATTCAAAGAATTTAAAAGAATTCAAAGAATTTAAAAGAATTCAAAGAATTTAAAAGTATTGAAGGAATTCCATATAACTCAAAATAATTCCAAGAGAAAAGGAATCAAAGAATTCAAAGAATTCTAAATAATTTTAAAAAATCAAAATATTTCAATGAATTCAAGAAATCAAAATAATTTTAAAAATCAATATATTTCAAAGAATTTAAAAGAATTCCCAAGAATTGAAAGAATTCCATTTCAAAACAATTCCATATAATTCAAAATATTCCAAAGAATTCAAAAAATTAATAGAAAAAATATTTCAGAGAATTCAAACAATTTAAGAGAATTCCAAGAATTCGAAAGAATTCCATATAATTCAAAATAATTTAAAGAATTCAAACAATTCAAAAGAATTTAAACAATTCCAAAGAAGTCAAAAAAATTCAAAATGATTCGAAAAATCAAAATATTTCAAAAAAATCTAAAAAATTGAAAAGAAATCAAAGAATTTTAAAAAATAAGTAAATCAAACTATTTCAAAGAATTCAAACAATTTTAAAAAATTTCGAAAAATTGTAAGAATTCCGTATAACTCAAAATAATTCAAAGAATTCCAAAATAATCAAAGCATTCAAAAGAATTTAAACAATTCAAAATAATTCAAAGAATTGAAAAGAAATCAAAAAGTGCAATATAATTTAAAAAATCAAAGTATTGCAAAGAATTCAACAGAATTCCAAAGAATTGAAAGAATTCCATTTCAAAATAATTCCACATCATTTAAAATAATTCAAAAAATTAAAAGGATTCCAAAAATCAAAAAATCAAAATATTTCCAAGAACTCAAACAATTTAAAAGAATTTCAAAGAATTGAAAGAATTCGAAAAAATTCCATATAATTGAAAATAATTAAAAGAATTCAAAATAATTCAAAAATTAAAATATTTCAAAGAATTCAAAAAACAAAGTAATTCAAGAAATCAAAATATTTTAAAGAAATCAAAAGAATTCCCAAGAATTGAAAGAATTTAATTTCAAAATAATTCCAAATAATTCAAAATAATTCAAAGAATTCAAAAAATCAATTTAAAAAAATATCAAAAGAATTCAAACAATTTAAAAGAATTCCAAGAATTGAAAGAATTCGAAAGTATTCCATAGAATTCAAAATAATTCAAAGAATTCAAACAATTCAAAAGAATTTAAAAAAATCAAAATAATTTAAAAAATCAAAATGTTTCAATAATTTTAAAAAAATCCAAAAAATGAAAAAATGGAAACGAAATCAAAGAATTTTTAAAAAATCAGTAAATCAAAATATTTCAAAGTCAAACAATTTTAAAAAATTCCAAAAATTTTGAAAGAATTCCATATAATTCAAAATAATCCCAAGAACTCAAAATTAATCAAAGCATTCAAAAGAATTTAAACGAAGTCAAGTAATTCAAAAGAATTCAAACAATTCAAAAGAATGCCAAAGAATTGAAAAAATTCCTTATAATTTAAAATAATTCAAAGAATTCCAAAGAATTAAAAGAATTCCATATGATTCAAAATAATTCAAAGAATTGAAAAGAAATCAACAAGTTCAAAGTATTTCAAAAATCAAAGTATTTCAAAGAATTCAAAAGAATTCCGAAGAATTGAAAGAATTTCATTTTGAAATAATTTCATATAATTCAAAGAATTCAAAAAAACAATTTAAAAATATTTCAAAGAATTGAAATTTTTTAAAAATTCCAAGAATTGAAAGAATTCGAAAGAATTCTATTTATAATTCAAAGAATTCAAACTATTCAAATGAATTTAACAAATTCCAAAGAATTCAAAAAGATCAAAAATAATTTAAAAAATCAAAATGTAAAATAGTTTTTAAAAAATCCAAAAAATTGAAAGAATTGAAAAGAAATCAAAGAATTTTACAAAATCAGTAAATCAGAATATTTAAAAGAAGTTCAACAATTTTAAAAAATTCCAAAGAATTGAAAGAATTCCATATAATTCAAAACAATTCTAAGATTTCGCAATAAGTCTAAGCATTCAAAAGAATTTAAAAGAAGTCAAATAATTCAAAAGAACTCCAAAGAATTGTAAGAATTCCATATAATTCAAAATAATTCAAAAAATCCAAGTATTTCAAAGAATTAAAAAGAATTCCAAAGAATTGAAAGAATTCCATTTTAAAATAATTTCATATAATTCAACATAATTCAAAAAATCCATTAAAAATATTTCAAAAGAATTCAAACAATTTAAAAGAATTCCAAGAATTCCATATAATTCAAAGAATTCAAACAATTCAAAAGAATTTTAAAAACTCAAAAGAATTCAAAAAAATTCAAAATAATTCAAAAAATAAAAATATTTCAAATAATTCAAAAAAATCCAAAAAATTCAAAAAACTGAAAGGAAATCAAAGATTAAAAAAATCAGTATATCATAATATTTAGAAGAATTCAAACAATTTTAAGAAATTCCAATGAATTGAAAGAATTCCATATAATTCAAAGTAGCTCCAAGAACTCGAAATTAATCAAAGCATTCAAAAGAAATCAAGTAATTCAAAAGAATTTAAACAATTCAAACAAGTTCCAAAGAATTGAAAGAGTTACATATATGTAATTTAAAATAATTCAAAGAATTAAAAAGGAATCAAAAGGTTCAATATAATTCAAAAAATCAGAGTATTTCAAAGAATTCAAAAGAATTGAAAGAATTCCATATGATTCAAAATTATTCAAAGAATTAAAAAGAAATCAAATAGTTCAAAATATTTCAAAAAATCAAAGTATTTCAATAGACACAACACAATTCAAAAGAATTCCAAAGAATTGTAAGAGTTACATATATGTAATTCAAAATAATTCAAAGAATTGAAAAGAAATCAAAAAGGTCAATATAATTCAAAAAATCAAAGTATTTCAAAAAATTCAAAAGAATTCCAAAGAATTGTAAGAATTCAAAAGAATTCCATATAATACATATTAATTCAGAGAATTCAAAGAAATTAAACAATTCAAATGAATTCAAAATAATTCAAAGTTTTCAAAAGAATTCAAGGCACTCAAAAGAATTCATAGACAAGCGTTCACAAATTCAGTAGTGATATACTCCTCGTGATTTTTAAATTATATTAGTTGTTTATAAAGAAATTGTAGTAACTTTTTCCGTTGAATTCAATATGGTGTAATTAGTTTTTTTTCGTAGGATCAATATTTTTCTTTTTGTTTAAACAAATTAGTTTGATGAACTTTTTCTTTATATCGTATTCGCTCCTGTACTTTTTGGATTATATAAAAACAATTCAATTATAAACTTCAATTGTATTTCACAAATAAAAACATTTTTAATTTTGTTCTTTTTTCAGATGTCCAGCCCCGTTCAGTGCGTTCTGTTCCTGAACCACTTTCTGCACATCGTCGTCAGAAACGAATGAGCCGTCCATGTAATTGCGACTGCAAGTGTCCCAATAATCTGTATTAATTTAAACTACCAATCCGTGAGAAAGCGTGCAGATTTGATAGACGAAAGTTTGAACAATTTCCTCCCCCCTTCCTCCCCGCAAAAAAGTAAATGTGCAAGATTTCAATCATTTTTCAAAGTATGCTATTATTAATCATATAAATCCTAAAAAAATGTTGATATGTTTCTTTGTTTTTACTTTTATCAGCTTATTTTGTATAAACTAAAAAAAGCAAAATTGGAGCGTGTGATTGAGAGGGATAAAGCAATGCAAGAAAAGATTGATTTTAAGCGACGATTGCACTCGTTTACACGTAATATAAATTTAAAAAAAAAACATGCTAATCGTGTAATCGAGTAAAAGAAAAGTACTTAAGGAGAGACGAAAAAGTGAGAAAAAAAGACGAAAGAGGCAGACGATAAGACTAGGCGAGAAAGCTGTGATTTATTTCTTTCCTATTTTATAAAAGGTTATTTTATGTGTAATTGCTGTGAGAAGATTCTCTATCTCTGTCTTAAAATGTATATTAACCAAAAGGCATTTCTAGCTTACATCCGCTAACAAACTTTGATGTCCTTTTGTCTAGAAAAAGAAAAAAAAAAAGGTGTCAAGAAAATTTAATATAGAAAACCAGTCAACATTTATTATATTCATGATGTAGAAGATATTATAAACTGTTAATCAATATTTGCCTGAAACATAAATAATTAGACTCTGTCGATCATCATATACTCATCTGTAATGTTTGATATATTTTTCAAGAAAAATCGGTGTAATAAAATGATACGTTATTGGATAGATTACATTACTTATATTATTTTCCTAATCCCAAAGTATTTAAAGTTTCTTACTATCTATTCAGATAGAAATTTCAGAACAGCTATTTGGAAAATAAAGCGCATTGGTGTATAAACTGAGGTAATAAGTAAGTTAGGCGTACAATTTATTTACTTAAACCTAATCGTTTAATTAAAGAATTAAAGTCATTTAATAAATTAATATTTGTTATAATTCCAGTTTATTCAATCCATTTAAACCTCTGTTCCAATAATGAAAATACGTTACAATAACACAAAAGTATACATGTGAATTTCATATTAACTACACTGAAAAAATGGGTTGTTAGGCCAACTTCTTTAGTAGTTGGACAAACTACTTTAGTATTTACAAGCTTTTACTAGTTGATGTAATTACACTCATCTCGCCTTACTGTGCCGCTTGTTCTTGTGCCGGCTTCACGGTTGTTCACGCTTGACTGCTACCGTCTCCCCCCCTGAGCGTCCCTTGACGCCCAACACTGAAGCTCATCACTCGGACAGTCAGGGCCGCATCAGTAGTTGTTTACATCGCGACTCTGTGGGCATATACTTTTGTACGTTCAGAGTCAATATATAGCGGTCCTGAGTGTTGACATAATAGTGCTCGCTCGTCGCTTTAAATCCGGTTCAAACTGGATTTTAGTAGCCCCTGTTACTGGACCGACCAGGCCCGAGGCCGGCACAGTAACGAGAGATGAGTGTACTTCAGCCTCTAAAACACTTGATTATTAGGTTATTTCAGAGTAAAGTTATCCTTTAGAATTATAACATTTTTCATGGTTAACCTTATTAAATAACAATTAGATCTTTGTTTAGAGGCTTATATAATGTTCTTATACCATAAAAATATTGTAATCAAAATAAAATATTGCTTTAAGATTATTAAAAACTGTTTTTAAATTTAAAAATAGTTTTTAACATTATAATCAAAATAAAATAATGCTTTAAGATTATTAAAAAAATTATTAAAAAGAATCTTTCGGTTTTATACTTGAAGGGAAAAAATTATTTTCAATCCATACAAAACCTTTTTTTTCTAATAATATTAATTACATTAAGTGTAAAAATAATAATAAGTGAGGTGAAAAAGTGCGCTCTTATTTTATATTCCAAATATTTTTAAATTTAACGACAAAATTTTGATTTCAACGATTTACAATATTTTTCAAGTTTAAATAATAATTAGATCTTCTTTTAGAGGCTTATATAATGATATTTTATCATAAAAACATTATAATCAAAATAAAATATTGCTTTAAGATTATTAAAAACTATTTTTAAATTTAAAAATAAATAAATAATTAAATAAAAAATTTAAAAATCTTTGAAATCAAAATTTTGTCGTTAAATTAAAAAATATTTGGAATATAAAATAAGAGCGCACTTCTTCACCTCGCTTATTATTATTTTTACACTTAATGTGATTAATATTAATAGAAAAAAAAGGTTTTGTATGGATTGAAAATAATTTTTTTCCTCCAAGTATAAAATCGAAAAATTCTAACTTTTTGATTTTTTCCCAGATACTGATAAAGTAAATTTTCTATCTTTAGGATCCTCGCTAGGAGGTTTTTTCTGTCCAGAATCTTTCTTAGAGTCAATAGGGAATATTAAGGTGGATTCCGAGTTGATGGAGTCAACCACTGAATTGAGAATTCCTGTGATGATGTGAGCTTTTTTCTCTGAATCTCATTAGTTCGGCTTTTGGCAATTGTTGACTCTTTTTCTGACGATATTTCTCTTTTCTTAACAATTTTCCCTGGCGATTCTGAGAGTGTTCTAATAATATTCATAATAAGCTATAGCTTATTATGAAAATTATTATATTAAAACACATTGAATAAGAAAAAGTGAAAATTTTTCATTGCTTCTTTTCCATTCCATCACAGGGCTGAAGAGGCGCGTTTGTTGGAACATTCAAGCAATGCAATGTTCGAATCGTCCTGATTTGCAATGGGACATAATTTCGCCTCTTTTATCGAACTCGACGTTGTCATTTTTTCAGAGACCAATAGCTCATTTGAATGCGTTGTCTCATGCTCGCAGCGGACGTTAACGATTCTTTTGTTTTACGTACGGCCGCGGACAAAGTCAGTCAGGACTTGAGAAGAGGGACTTGATTTAATGCCACGACGATATCTCGGTGAATCGCACTGGACTTAACGAGCACTGCCCCACGTGCACGTATGTCTGTTTGCCAGCTGGCATTTTCGAAAACTCTTATACTGCTCAGTATTAGAATTCTGCAAAGTTCAAAGACCTAGAGAAAATATTTAATTCCTAGCTAAAAGTGTGGAATGAAATAATATCCAAATTTGTAATACACATTTTTATTACAACCTTAATTTTTTTTTGGGTTCGAATTTGCAGAACAGATTATCCCAGGAAAGCTATTGACCGAAAGGGTGCTAATTCTTTATCCTGAGAAAAATGTTGCGAGCGTTTCAAATTCATTGTAGTCCCCAAATTGCGGTTCGTGACACGAAAATAAAGAAGATTGCTTCGTAATGTTTTCACGCTTCAGAATTTCAATGTATTTTGTGCATAAAGAAAGTTAATAAATTTACGAATAAAGGGAAAAATCAGAGGAATCAATCGAGATAGTCGTCTTGAATTTTGTAATTATTATAAAATATACGGATAATGATAATATATAATACACGGATAATGTTCACGGAAACATTTATTTCTATTAAAACAGAGTTTGGATATTCTATATTTTTTTATCAAGTGTTTACGTGTTTATCAAGTATTTTATCAAGTGCTTTTTGTGTTTCTTCTTCAGTTGTAAAGTTTATAACTACCCTAGTAATATTTTTTTCCGTACATACGTATATATGTATATAATAATAATGACAAAAGTTTGGTTCCCAATTTTTTTCTTTAATTCAAGAAAAAGTTTTATATAATAAGGTAATTACTAAAGAGTATTGACCCTTGTAGCGGGGCGAATGATGGAAGTTAATTTTGCAGTTAATAAAAGACATCACGGGAGTCGTGTGTCGCCCCCAGGGTAAATGAACGACTTTGCCTGAGGGCGCCTTGTTCATTTGAGCCAAATAAACAATAAAAAGTTGCTACAAAGTTTTAACCGCAGGGGATCAAGCCATCGTGCCACGAGATAAACATATTTTCTCGGTTCGTTTATTATTCCAACTACCATGATTCTGCCACTGTTTTTGGACTGGGCGAGGGTAAAGTATAATGTCATTATGCTGACACTCCACACAATAACCTTCGTGAAAAACTAAGTCATATTCAGAATGTTTTCATTTCTTTATAAAATTAAATCAATCGTTTTAAAAATGCGAATGAAGTTTAACCAAATATAAATAGATGCAACCTAATGTAGGTATTCGTGTAAATTTTTCTCATTCCAAAGAGATATAGAGATTAACAATATACGAAGACGGCAACTGGATAATATATTGATAGAATAAATCCAAACGGAAGACTGAAGATATTTTCTATATTCACTCGAGCCAGTGGTTTCAGCTATCTTTGAAGGATCAAGTCGGTGAAGAAGGTTGACGATATAGTTTCCTGTGCAACCCAGCGCGTAAATTCACCTTGAAGCTTGGAAACACAGCAGGGTAGGATACACTATACAGACTCGCACTGGGGTGAATTTGCAATCGTTCCGCAAAGAAAAGACAAGGAAGTTAACGCATAATCTGAGATTTTGAAGACTAGATATCGTTCCATGCCGATATATCGCTAACAAGATGTTTCGTGAAACATAAAAGGGAATGATCTTCATATTAACACTTTTGAGATTAAATCTTGAATTATATCGTCTGGGAATATCGTTTTAGGGGAGTCGTTGGAAAATAGATACCTCGCAGTAGAACGAGTCGTGTTTAGTCAGTCGTCTGAGATAATATTCGCCTATTATGTTAGTTTCCTTTACAGTCCATGTAATTTGCAATTGAATTAAATTTTGGTAAATTATTATTACTATATTATATTACTTAAAGATAATTTGTAATTAAAATTTTTTTTAGGCCTTTACGGTTGTGTCCTGATGTTTATTAAAATTCGCTGACGCGTTTCGGCCATTATGTGGCCCTTATCGAAGCATATTTAAAAACTTAGTTATAGTAGGCGACAAGCGCCTACTAGAAAGGGTTTCATAGCTTTATTGGTCCTATGTCACTTTTGGGTCCTATGTCAATTTTGGGCCGCCTTATGCCAGTTTTGGATTCTATGTTCATATTGGGCATTATGCCATTTTTGGGATCTATGTCCATATTGGGTCCAATGTCAATTTTTGGTCCTATGTCAATTTTGGGTCCTATGTCAATTTTGGGCCCTATGAAAATGTTGAGTCCAATGTCAATTTTGGGCCCATGCCAATTTGGGCTGCTATGCAGATTTTTGGTCCTATGTTAATTTTGGGCCCTATGCCAATTTTAGTCCTGTCAGTTTTGGGTCCTATGCCATTTTTGGTTCTATGTTAATTTTTGGTTCTATGTCAATTTTTGATTCTATGTTAATTTTGGGCCCTAGTCAATTTTGGGCCGTAGTCAATTTTGGGCCCAACATCAATTTTGGCTCTTTCGAAAATTTTAGGCCCTACGTCAATTCCGGTCCTACATCAATTTTGGGCCCTATGTGAATTTTGGGTCCCATGTCAATTTTGAGTACTATGCAAATTTTCGGCCCTATACCAATTTTGGGTACTATGACAATTTTGGGACATATGCCAGTTTCTGAGCATATACCAATTTTGGGGCATATTCCAATTTTTGAGCATATGCCAATTTTGGGCCTATGCTAATTTTGAGTCCTATGCCAATTTTGGGTCCTATACCAATTTTTAGTCCTGTGTTAATTTTCAGACTTACGCGAGTTTTGGACCCTATGTCCATATTGGTTACTATGCCAATTTCCGTTCCTATGCCAGTTTTGGGCCCTATGTCAATTTTGGACCCTATACCAATTTTGTTCTATACCAATTTTGGGTCCCATGTCAATTTTGGGCCATATGCCAGTTTTGGTACCTGTGCCAATTTTGGTTCCTATGCCAATTTTTAGTACTATGCCAATTTTGGGTCCTATGCCAATTTTGGGCTGTAGTCAAATTTTGGGACATATGCCAGTTTTGGGACATATGCCAATTTTAGGACATATTCCCATTTTGGGGCATATGCCAATTTTAGGCCTATGTCAATTTTGGGCCCTATGCCAATTTTGGTTCCTATACCAATTTGTAGTCCTATGCCAATTTTGGGACCTATGCGAGTTTTGGACCCTATGTCCATATTGGGTACTATGCCAATTTTCGGTCCTATGTCAGTTTTGAGTCGTATGTCAATTTTGGACTCTATACCAACATATTGGGCACTATGACAATTTTGGGCCCTATGACCATATTGGATCGTACGACGGGCGGAAGGACAATGGACCGATACTATAAGGGTTTCTACCCGAGGCTACGAAACCCTAAAAATTGTCGTTGGTTTTGGAAAAGGAGAAGAGCATTTGCGAACCATTAAAAAATGTTTAGTGTAAAAACATTGTTTGCAATTAAATTATAATTGATAGGTTTAAAAAAATTTTTTACCTTAAAAAAGACAGCCACAGGATTGGTCCAGGATCCTTATAAATTTTAAGGAGTTAATGGCAGTCAGCAGGCTAAAAAGAAGCACTTCTTTGCGATTTTTCTTTAGAGATTTATTGATACTTTTAATTTAAAAAACTTTAATAAAATTACAAAGTAAGTTTTAAGGAATGTTTAGAAAAATTTTCATGTAAAAATATTCATTTTTTTGGTCATAACAGCCGTTGGTGTGCACGGCCTTTCAAAAAAGGTGGCTTGCGGTGAGCAAGATTTCTCAGGACTGAATCATCTGTAAGCAAAAATACGATGGATTTAGAAAATATATTAGTTTCGCGGGTCCCTGATCGAAGAATTTTGGAAAAAATTAATTGGGAACAAAATGGCGGACATTGGAAGTGAAAACTCAATGTTTACTTTAAAAAAAGCGTTTATGCATATAAAAAATGTTCGTTGCCAAAGGTCAAATAAAATAAAACATAGATTTAAGTTTAAATTGACTACGCTTCGGACGCTATGTAATCCCTTTTCAAGCCTACAGTAAATTTATTCTAAAAAATTAATTAAAATAAATACATTCTTTACATAATAAAATTCTGACAACTTCATCAGGTATTGTAATATCAGTCAAATTCTTGAAACGTATGTTCGGAATTTCAAAATTTATTTTTTGGCTAGAAATTTTTCTACGTTATAGAGTATTGAATTTTTGTGTTAAATGTGTTTTATGTTTTATTTGAGATTTTCAAACATCATAAAATCACAGAAAATTCGAAAAGGTAGATTTCTAATCAAAATATCAGGCAAAAATTTTAATCTTCGATTAACATCAGCAATTTCACAATGTATATCTCTTATTTCTGTATTTGAAGACATGAGAATGACAACTCGTTAAAGACCATTTGAAGTTGACCCCCCAACTAATAGTTAAAATAATTTAATTTAAGGGTCAACTTCAAATGGTCTTTACCTAGTTGTCATTCTTATGTCTTCATTTAAGTTTTTAATTTTGACTATTCTAGATAATCTATCAATTCTATTTCTATTAATTGGATCAAAAAATCTAAGTTTATCTTTATTAAAATTTTCCAAGTGAGACCACTTTTTCGGCATCTAATTAGAAAATTTCTTTGATTACGTAAATGAGCTACTCTTGATAATAAACACGAGAATTTTTGTAGATGTACCAATAGTTGAATTCCAAAGTAGAATCTGATCCATTGAAAATGGAAATGAAAATTTTTCTAGCCATTCCTTAAAACTTCCTTTATAATGCATTAAAATTTTTTAAATTAGAAGTATTAATAAGTCTCTGGAAAAAAATCGCAAAAAAGTGCTTCTTTTTAGCCTGCTGACTGCTACTAACACAGAAAAAACGAAGAATAAAGTTTACCTCGATTCCGGGATAAAAATTACCCACAACAAAAATTAACTACACAGGATAAATTTTACTCAAAAATTGGTTAAATTTTCTTTTGTTTTTCCATAACAACACTCGCATTTTAAAACAATTTAACAATTTATCCCTTTAAAAGATTATCTGGAACAAATTACATTTTTCTCAAATTACTGTCCAGCTGATTTGGAGAAGTGACAATGATAATTTTTTATTAAAATTCTTTACGGTCAATATTGTTTTAGGTATATATTGAAATGAAGGTAAGAATTGAAAAATCTAAGAGTGGTCAAATACATTCCATTGCATCCCTTGGTTGGGGTTCGAATGGCGTTGTCAGTCACTTTATATGCAGGAGGTCTGTCCTTGGAAACTTGGATGTATATGACTGGGCATTGTTAGCGGCGTCCACGCTGGGTGTATGCGAAATTCACGCAGAGTATGATCTTTAAATGCCGAGGCCGCTCGTAAAATTACCAACACAGACACTCGCGTATTTCTCGTCTGTCAACAGGTTTCCTTATACACAACTGTGACGCTCTGTAATTTTTCGATCCGGTCAATTAACATTCTTGAGCGAATCATTGTAATCCATGACGTGAATGATTGGAAAATGCTACGTCAGTGACAGCGGAGACTTTGCCGACTCAAAAGTAACGATTGGTCATTTTCCAAATCAAAACTTTTTGAAACATCTTTTTAATAATAATCGAAAAAATAAGGATACAATTTGTTGCTGAAACAATAACTTTTTATTCAGACAAATTTGTTTTTCAAAATACATGTGTTAAAATAAAAGGAAAGGGGTTTAAATATTACTTCTGTTTTTACTGTGAAAAGGAACAATGATTACGTAACTGCAGTTTGCAACGATTAAAAAAAACGAAGCATCGAAAACACAATTTGGAATAACCAAGCGAGACCAAAAAATTGACGACGGAAAATAGTCAATCTCAATGAAAGAAAGTATTTCTGAAAGTTTTGTCCCTCTAGATCCTTCGGAACTCGCTCCTTTTCCACCCTTAATGCTTGAAAAATTCCTGGAAACTACCCAAAATTCGAAACCGCGAATTTTTCAATGAAAAGTAGTTTCAATTGACAAGAGAAAAGCCATTTAAATTTTTAGTCTCTTAAACACCTTGGATCTCACCCCTTTTTCCCCTCTAATACATAAAAAATTCCTGGAAACTTCCCAAAATTTGAAACCACAAATTTTTCGATGCAGAGTAGTTTCAACTGACAAGAGGAAAGCTGTATAAAATTTTCAGCTCTCTAAAAGCCTCATATCTCACTCTTTTTCAGCCCTTAACACTTAAAAAAAACTCCTGAAAACTGCCCAAAATTCGAGACCACGAATTTTTCGATGTAAATTAGTTTCAATTGACCAGAAGAAAGTCATATAAAATTTGCAGCCTCCTTAACGCTTTGGATCTCGCCCCTTTTCCATCCCTAATACTTAAAAAATTCCTGGAAACTACAAAAATTTCGAAATCACGAATTTTTCGATGCAAAGTAGCTTCAATTAACAAGAAGAAAGAAATATAAAAGTTTCAGCCCCATAAACGCTTTGGATCTCACCCCTTTTCCACCCCTAATACTTAAAAAATTCCTGGAAACTTCCCAAAATTTGAGACCACGAATTTTTCGATGCAGAGTAGTTTCAATTTAAAACGAAAATTCGATATGAAATTTTCATCACTTTACAACTTTCGGAACTCAATATTTTTAGCCCTAAGACTTAAAAAATTTATGGAATCTACCCAAAATCCCAAACCACGAATTTTTTATTGAAGAAGTTTCAGTTGATAAAAAGAAAGACATAAAATTCCTATTCCCCTAAATTTTTCAGAGCTCACCTTTTTTCCACCCTTAATACTTAAAAAATTCCTGGAACTCCCCAAATTCACCCCTCCCATTTTTCCATTCCTAGAAACTACCCAGAATTCGAGACCACGAATTTTTCTCTGCAGAGTAGTTTCAATGTAAAACGAAAAGGCTATTTATAAATTTGGAGCCCCCTAAACGCTTCGGATCTCACTCCTTTTCTACCCCAAATACTTACAAAATTCTTGGAAACTGTCCAAAATTCGAGACCACGAATTTTTCGAAGCAAAGTAGTTTCAATTGACCAGAAGAAAGTCAGAAAAAATTACTCTTAACGCTTTGCATGTCGCCCCTTTTTCACCCCTAATACTTACAAAATTCGTGGAAACTACCCAAAATTCGAGACCACGAATTTTTCGATGCAGAGTAGTTCAATTTAAAATGTCAAGGCCATATAAAATTTTTATTCTTCTAGAATTTTCGGATTTCACCCTTTTTGAGCCCCTAAGACTTAAAAAATTAATGAAATCTACCCAAAATCTCAGACTACGAATTTTTCGACTCAGAGAAGTTTCAATTGATAAAAATAAAGACAAGAAATTGTTACCCCTAGAAATTTCATATTTCACCCCTTTTCTATCCTTAATACTTAAAAAATACCTGGAAACTAACAAAAATCCCAGACCACGAATTTTTCGATGCAAAATAGTATCAATTGACAAAAGAATGTCATATAAAATTTTCTGCCCCTTAAACGACTCGGATCTCACCCCTTGTCCATCTGTAATACTTAAAAAATTCCTAGAAACGATCCAAAATTTGAGATAACGAATTTGTCAATGCAGAGTGGTTTCAATTTAAAAGGTCTCGAATTTTGGGTAGTTTTCAGGAATTTTTGAAGTATTAGGGTTGAAAAAGGGGCGAGATTCAAAGCGTTAAGGAGGCTGCAAATTTTATATGACTTTCTTCTGGTCAATTGAAACTAGTTTATATAGAAAAATTCGTGTTCTCGAATTTTGGGCAGTTTTCAGGAGTTTTTAAAGTATTAGGGGCTGAAAAAGAGTGAGATATGAGGTGTTTAGAGAGCTAGAAATTTTATATAGCTTTTCTCTTGTCAGTTGAAACTGCATTGCATCAAAAAAGTTTGTGGTCTCAAATTTTGGGTAGTTTCTAGGAATTTTTAAAGTATTAGAGGTGGAAAATGGGTGAGATCCGAGGCATTTTGAGGGCTGAAACTTTTATATCTTTTTCTTCTTGTTAATTGAAACTACTTTGCATCGAAAAATTCGTGGTCACGAATTTTGGGTAGTTTACAGGAATTTTGTAAGTATTAGGGGTGGAAAAGGGGAGAGATCCTATGCGGTTAGGGGGCTGAAAATTTTGTAATGCGTTTTTCTTGTCAATTGAAACTACTTTGCATCGAAAAATTCGTGGTCTCGAATTTTAGGTAGTTTCGAGGAATTTTTTAAGTATTACTGGTGGAAAAAGGGTGATATCCAAGGGGTTTAGGGGCCTGAAAATTTTAAATGACTTTCTTCCTGTCAATTGAAACTACTTTGCATCGCAAAATTCGTTATCTCGAATGTTGGGTAGTTTCCGGGAATTTTGTTGGTATTAGGGGTGTAAAGGGGGGAGTTTCAAGGGATCTAGAAGGACGAAACTTTCAGAAATACTTACCTTCAATGAGATTGACCATTTTCCTTGGTCAATTTTTCGGTCTCGCTTGTTTTTTCCAACTCGTGTTTTCGATGCATCGTTTTCTTTTAATTGTTGCAAACTGCAGTTACGTCAATGATCATTAGATTTTTAAAAATTCCCATAAAATTATACAGGTTACTTAGCGACTGATGGCGCAGCATTTCGATAGATACTTTTACGCATCCATTATCCAAGTTCCGGCAGTGAATAATGGATAATTACCGCCGGACAAAACTCCCCGATATTGGATTCCCATTAAAATGTGCAGCAATAATTATTTCCCGCGCGTTCAATCAGAATCATAGAATAACTGCACTGGCCACGTAGCCGAGAACCAATATTGAATACATCGAATATCTATAAACTGGGGATTATTCCTGTTCAGGAATAATAATAATAATAATAATAATATTATTAATATGAATTCTATTTGTATTGGGTTTAGGTTGCACGCAAATTAGTTTGAATGCATTTGGTTTATCGGTGGATTTGGTGTGCGGTTAATAAACAGATTGCTATTGGTGGTGGGGTGGTGGAACGAACTCGTCGCGTCGTACCATCACAATGATTGACAATCGGCGAATATCGCTGAGAGGAAAACTCTCCATATGGATATTGCGCGTCCATCGTTTTCTACGAGGTCTTTGAAAATGTTTACCTTCGGAAACCGCGCGGGTAAGGAGGAAAGAAAATAAAAAAAGAATGTGAGAAACTGTACGGTGCGAGTGGGACGCGTTCACGTCCAGATTTGGCAATCGTTAGTAGCCAAGACTGAGAAGGATCGTGCTCGCACGGAATCGCTCATTTTGGAAAAGCCTTAATGCAATCTAGACTCGGATCAGTGCTCCAGGAGTGTTCCACCGTTCAATGGCCCATCCGTTTGACAGAAGCCGATGCATTCCGCACGACATCGCGACTGTCCTACTGCGTCTCGTCCCTTATTTATTGCCACGAGATCCGAACGAGCGGACAAACGGATCGACGGCCTGGACCACGGGACATACGGACCTACCGATGGACCGACATTTGGCATGTGCGTATTCAAATCCGTCGGACAACTCCCCTAACTCACAATACAGGAGAACGAGCGATTCGTGACGTTGATTGAATTAAAAATAATCCTTGTCCTGAGCCGCGTTGAATCGAGTTTCGATCATCGACAAGCACCACGAGCACCGCAGTCATACGATTATGCGAAACGCGGCGTTCTCCTATAAGACCTAATTAGCGTGGGACAGCAGCGCCGGTTGCCAGACTCAGATAAGCGATCCTTAGATTATACAAAGGATACATCAACGTTTTCTTCATTTCTCCTCATCGCGGTGTCTTTGAATGTCGTAGGATGATAAAGGCTGGAGATGATGAGAATGTACTGGAGATGATGAGCTGTGCGAAAAAGTAGATTTACTTGCAATTAAACTGTTATTCGACCTTTGTTTCCACCTTTGTTCAGTCATGGACAACCTGCTGAGAAAAAGTTCAGTCTGATCAATGCACTGCCGTGTTTTGAGAGAACACCGTTAACTGCAAAATGAACGAAGCCGAGAAAATCGACGAAAACTGTTCGAATATTTATGGGCTATTGTGCAGAACCTTAAGATTTCAATATAAGAAATTTTAAAGACTAAATCGTAAGCGACACATATGACCGTTTGTATATTACTTCCTTAGACGATCAGAGGTATATTATTACTCGTGTACATCCGTTTACTTGAATGCACCGGCTATTTATGTGTTTTTAAACATGTGTGTATTTAAAGTTATTCACTTTAATTTTTAAATAAGTAAAACAGTAGAAAGAGAGTTGTTTTTTAATTTCTGAATAACCTAATACTCCATTTTTAAATGAAACTATTAAATTATTATGTGTCCCCAAAAATAAGAAGTATTAATTCAATTATAGTTGTAGCTATATTTAATATTTTAATATTAATGTGTACATTTCGGGTTATGTTTCTACGTCCATCTGACGAAAATCAGAATATCTTGCATTTACTAGCTCTCTTTCGGCACTTTTTTCTTTCCTCGTTCACTGTTAGAAATCTTCGTAAATTTTCGGAACTTTTAGGTTATGAAAGTAACAGAAATTTTTATAAAATTTAAGATACTTTTCAGAAAACGTATCTAAAAATTACCAAATTGTAATTAAAATTTACCATACTGCAACTGAATTTTCATGAATTTGACTTAAATTTCAGTTACGGTAACTGAATTTTCCTAAATTTATCTAAAATTTACCAAATTGTAACTAAATTTTCAGTTACATGTAACTGTATAAAGCTTCATTTTCTTAAACATATAATTTTTTCTGTTACAGTTTCGGAATTTTACATAGTAAAAACTAGACCTTCCTTTCAATCCGGTATGCTTTTTCGGGCATTCTAATATGATCTTCGGTTGTTCTATATGATATCTAATCAACTTCATTCTGAAAAATGATACCAGATTCGATTTTGTTTTGATTCACAATCATTCTATTTTGATTTAGAAATCGTAATTCTTTTATTCGGGATTCATGAACTAAACTGAAGTTGGATGGTTTTGTTGCCCAATCTGTTTCCATACCGAATTTGGCTCTAAAAGCATTTTTATTTTTTAGTTTGTAAGTTACAAGTTTCAGAATTTTCAGTTACAGGTTGTAGAATTTTCAGTGACAAGTATCGTAAAATTATCAAAATTTAACTAAATTTTCAGATACTTGTAACTCAATTTTCCTAAATTTTTCTTAAATTTACCAAATTGTAATTGAAATTTACCAAACTGTAACTGAAATTTCAGAAACGGTAACTGCATAAAGCTTCAGTCTCACGTCTCTGAAAATTGCCATAGAAATTTGTAACAGTTTTTGCGATAACCTCTTCTTATCTTTTTCCAGTTTTAAATCCTTAACTTGATTATCCATTATGCATTTCTTTAATTATATTTTTATACCCTGAATGTCAGAATGACAGGTTATAAACATCAAATCATTGATAAATTGATTAATAAATTTTAAATATTCCTCACAAACAGCAAACTTTATACATTTAATTTTTTAATTTTGCTACACCAGCAACCGTTACACGAGCGACAATTTTTAAATAATAGATATTAATACCAAAGTACGCAGAATTTTTTGGTCGACATTTGTAAGTACTTTCATATAATTGAAAATGAGATATCTATAAATTATTTGATTAATTTAAATTAATTTTGTAAGACGCCTTGCCCGTTACACCAGCGATATTTTATTTGTATGAACACACTTCCTAATTTAAATGAAGAAACAACTTTTCTAATATTATGAATTAAAAAGGAGCATGGAATTAGATTCTTCTTTAAAGATTAAGCTTCTATTCTCGATTTAAAAAATCGTTTGTAAACGTTTTTGGCGGTGTCGAAGTAGAAAATCTTACCGTTACACCAGCGACTTGTAAATTGCTGTTTTTTCTACATTCTTCAAATTTTCTTCGACTGTCTAGCTATCAACGAATAATCACCAATAAACATCAAAAATCATTTTTCAAGTCTATTATTTTTTTTATGAGAACTAATCCAGGGACTTGCGATTTTTTCTAACAGTTTGAACTTTTTTTCGGCTTTTTAATTATGCACAAATATTAAATTAACATAAACAAGAAACCTGATATAAAACTAAAAAGTTGAAATATTTTTCAAATGAAAAATTATATTCAATATAATATGTGTTGAAAAATCTTTTAAAAATATTTAAAAAATATTTCAGCTTTCTAGTTTTATTTCAGGATTCTTGTTTATGTTTATTTATTATTTGTTCATAAGTAAAAAGTCGAAGAAAACTTCAAAATTTTAGAAAAAACCGTAAGTTCCTGGATTAATTCCCAAAAAATATAATAATAGACAATAATACATAGTTTGAAAAATTATTTTTGTTGATGTTTATTGGTTATTATTTGACCTGGAGAGTCGAAGAAAAGTGGAAGAATGTAGAAAAAACCGCAATTTTTTAGCTTTATCCTAAAAGAAGATCGTTATAAACAATAATTAATTGTTTAACCAATTACTTTTGTTAATTTTTAATAATTATTATCTCATTATAACTAGAGAGTTGAAGAAAAGTTAAGAATGTAGAAAAAAACCTCAATTTTCCAGCGCTGTTCTGAAAAAAGATTGTTATGAATAATAAATTGTTTAAATAATTTTTAGAAAATCAAAATATGTTTAAAAAGTAATATCTTACGTATTTAAAACAACTTCTGAAAAAAAAATCTTTAAAAAATAAGATTAAACGCTAAAAATACTTGATATCTCATTCATGCATTTTTTTTGGGACCCTATAAAAGTGGTTTATAGAGGTTAAAATCAAAAAGTAGTTATTGATTCGTATTCAGCGATTAATTTCAAGAAAATCGAGCAAGACAATATAAAATACATCTAATATTAACGATTCTACTGCCAATTTACAAAAACGTATTTTTTCCCATGGGAAATATACGTAAAACTTAATGGGCTTTATGCAACCTCTAAATATTAATTGATTTCAAAATAAAAAAATACATTTTTCCTTTTCTTGGGATTTGAAAAAATTGGGAGAGTGGAAGAATGAAAATTTAAAATAAATTTGGGCCACCCTATTACACAATCAAAGTTAAACTTTGAAATTCTTCTGCCGCTGAAGGAGTTAATTGACAGAATTATCAATTAATATTAAATATTTATTGATATTAAGGGTATTTGGTACATAATGATGTCACGAATTACAGACCGATTTTTTATTTATATTCATCAGGTTTATTAAAAGAGAAATGCAAATATAATGCTGAAATTTAAGGAAATAAGAGGAATACATCAAGGAATCGATATCTGGTGCATTTCAATTTTTATTTTGAAAAAAAATTATTTAAAAAAATTTTTTTTTCTAAATAAAAACTCTAACGCATCAGACATCGATGTTTAAATATATTCTTTATTATTTCCCAAAATTTTAGCATTATATTTGCACTTCTTTCTTAATAAACTCGCTGAATGTAAATAAAAATTGGACGGTAATTCGTGACGTCATTATGTACTACATACCCTTAAATTGCTGACAAAAAAATTTTTAAAAATCAATTTGAGTAGTTTGTACATATCTGAAAGTCTTAAATGTCTTCTTTTTTATCAGTATCGATTCATGCAGCTTTGTTTGCTTACTTTTCAATTATTCTTGCTTTTCTGCCGATTTCTTTTTTCTTTTGTATTAACACTTATGTCAGCCCATTCTTGATGGTGTTGTTACGCCTGATGTACTTTTTCATAACTCAGAATAACAAAATAGTTTTTCCGATTTAAAAATTTATACCATGTTCGCTGTCACAATGACAAATATATTTTCGCATATATCTTAGTTTGGATTTCAATGTAGTTATCGATCTTCTTGTTTTACACAGGAGTTTTATGGCTGGGTGCACAAATTGGCCAAATTCTGTTTCAAAATAGACCGAATCTTAACTCCTTTTTACTTTTATCCCACTCTAATCCTTCTCTGCCCATGATATATTGCATTTTATCCAGTAACTGAGTTAAAAAATTGAAAAGTCTGCCCCATTTCAATCGAATAATATAGAAGGAATACCGTCTGTTCTTTTGTATTCTTCAATATATAAAATAATAAAAATAATTCAATAATAAAAATAAAAACAACTATAAAAGAAAATGTATTCTCACAGTTTAAAAAAAGTGATATCTAAATGAAATCCAGATTTACTTTTATTCTAAACCTATCTTATTCTATTCGCTTTTATCATATTTTTTCTAGAGTATACTACCGATATATATTCCATTTTATCTCCCTTTACTCTATACATTCCGCTCTGTGTACAGTGTTCTCCCATTTCTATTCTATATTTATTTTGCATCAAATTTGCCTGTGTAAAGAGAGAATATCGAAAACAGGAAATTCAAACTGAATAAAGATTTTTAAAAATGTAAAAGAAAATTTTTAATAGATTCCATTTCCGATATCGTTAAAACTTTATTAATAACCTCTTTAGGTTTCGAAATTTGTCATAATATAATTTGCCATAATACATAACTAAAACAATCACTCAGAGAAATGTCTTCTTGCGACAAAAGAATGTTTCTTGAAACAAATGGAATTTCCTCTTTTTAAAGTTAAGACGATGTTCATTTGTCTGAACCCCTTTATGCTACCAGAAAGAAACCTTTTGCAGCAAACATAAGCAAACATAGTCCTCTTGCGAGAAACTTCATCTAATCTTAAAGCAAATTCAAATTCACGTGGTTCAAGGCAAAACACGCAAGAGGACGATACTTTTGTTCCACGACAACTTTTTCTCTGAGTGATCATCATCTCACGTGTCCACATTTTTTAAATAAAAATTGTCACCGTGATCGTCTCAAAATTGCTATCTATATAAAACTATAGTGATCATTGAAAAAACAAAAAAAAGTTCAAAATGATCTTCAACAAAAATGAACTATCACAATATACCCTGACTTGGTTCAAAATGAACCGAAAAAGGGTTCAATATGAACCAATGTCGGGTACAAATAGGAAACAAATCAGGGTCTCGTATAAAGAAGAACTTAATTTTAGCCGCATACAGAGTATTTCTGGGACCTGTGACGCAATCTCGGTAAAGTTATCTAGGACACCAAATCCTCATGTATCTTTTGGGTAAAGCACGGAGGGTTGAATTTTTCTCTTCTTGAAAAGAGTTCTGTACTCCAGCATGCTGCAAGAAAGCACCATGTAAGCTCTAGGACAAAGTTGAGAAAGGTGAAGTCTAGCCGAGCAGAGTTAGGAAGGGTGCGAGGAGAGTTGATGTCGACCAATAGTTCATATGCCGGGTGTCGCGTCGTGAACGTGCTCCGGCTGACAATGGGGACTCACGTACTCGAAAATTTGAAGGCGTGTGCATTTATTTCGCGGGCCTTTCTATAAGATTGCATCCTTTTGCCAGACTCGTCTTTCTCGTTGGGCGTCTTGCCGTTTTTCACACGTTACGTGCTTTTTCACTAAGCACAAAGAAAATGCTTCATTTTCTCATTAAAAAAAAAAACGCATTTGATTCTTAAAATTGCGAAAGAAGACAAATGCATTTAAACAAAATTATTGTAATTGACCTTTCTAAAAATTTGCTCTGTCATTTAATCATTATAATATTTTAATATCATCTGACTAAGGATATTAATTAAAAAAGAAAAATAGCTTTTAAAGTCTGGCTTATAAATCACTTGTAATTCAGATATTTGGGAATAAATTACAAATGCAAATTATTGTCGCGAGGGCCCTTCGTAAAATCCACCCTTCGATGACGAATCAGATTATATCTTAATTTGAAAATGCTACCAGCTATACGGAAATTGCAGAAGCTCGACGAAACTCGAGGGCAAGCGAGTGTGTGCGTTTGTTAACTTCGTGTCGCAGTTATGCCTGATAACTTAATAATGACCCTGGGGATCTATGATTTACTGTCCTTTTGCGTTTTGACCGCCTATTCCCTTTATGACGTCGTGGGACTTGCAAAGCTTTTCACAAGCCTGCACTTTTCTGAGTAAAAATGTAATATTGTTAAGCTAATGTCTATTTCTGCTGTTTGTTTACTACTCTGATCTCACATTGTAATAAGCACAAATGATAAAAGGTAAAAGTACATTAACAAAACGAAGAGATAATTATGTCGAACGTCGTTGCAATCATTTTTAAAAAATCTATGTACTTTTATTTATCGCATAATATTTTATACAATAATTTGAGAATTACAAAAGTTAATGAAGAGTTTCAAAGTTCTCATTTTGTTTAGAGGGTTAAATTACGTTGAAGAATTTTTTTGTTCATGCTTCTCGATGTTGCTTGTATACTCATCCAGGGCAAATATTGGATCAAAGTATAAGGTTCATTTTTGTCTGGTTCTTAAAGTATTCTTTTTGCCCTTTGATTTATTTTTCCACTGGATTATTTTGATCACGAACGTTTCAGCATTTTGCTTTTATACTGGGAATTGATAATTCAGTTAGAAGGTTCACACAGTTGATTTAACTGTGGGTCTTCCTACTACAGTGTCGGTGCAACATTGGGGATTCACAATTCAATTAGAAGCTAAACGCTGTATCTGTATAGTTGCCCCAACTCCGATGTTCCTATCCTACCTTCTCTGAGAATTCTCCGAACGCAAGGCAGGGAGGAACAAGTCGATCTCATAATCTCTCGCTCTGTCTGTCTTGCTTCTACCCTAATAAAGTATGCAGTCAGAATAACAATGAGCACTAATGTCACTTGAACTCATGAAATCCTAACTCTTTAATAATCGTGCATAATTCTGATCTTTCTTACTTCAATATTCGGCAACCATTTTTCATTGCTTCTTCCGGCAGTACCTAACTAAATTCTCTACATATTAGGGTGGATCGAAAATAACCAATTTCAGAAATCTCAAACAATACCGTACCTAAAATTAGTGCATTGTAGTCCAGTCATTGAAGGTTTTTCGCTCTGTTTTCTTTCCAATAAGACCGATTGACATAAAATTTTGTCATTACATATAAAATAGCTCAAAAAATAAACCCTAACTCGAGCCGATGTGCGCTGTACCCCCGGGGATGAATGCCACACTTTCTCAGGGATGAAAATGTAAATTTTCAAAATAACCGCAGAAATCGATAGAGGGATGAATTTTAAGCAAAAAGTGTTATATGAACATATTTTGACAAGTAAATATTTTCTGAGTTATTCGTGATGGAAAATGTTCATTTTTTATAAAGAAAACATATTTTTCAGCGATTTTTCTCAAATAACTCGGAAAATTGAAATTGCATGAAAAAAAAGTTACAGAAAAAATGAAGCTTATAAAAAAAGAAAAAGATTGAGTTTTTTTTTATTCATGTAGGTGCAATAGGTGCTGAGATACGGCTGATTGAAGGTAACTTCTTTTCCACCGGCAACTAAATT
>JBAGKK010000043.1:70683-93337 GCA_037177015.1 Euceroptres primus
TGCTATTGAAATCTGAAGAATAAAAAAATAAAATATAAGTATAATCTCGATCATAAATAAAATTCCCGGTTTTTTCCGGTAAAATAAAATTCCCGGGTTTTTCCCGGTAAAATAAAATTCCCGGGTTTTTCACGATTTCCCGGTTCGCTATACACCCTGGCATTCATTCGTTTTTTGACATCAAAAAGGGCTCAGACAACAAAAGTTGTGCAGAGTTCTTATGACGTACCTTAAATTTTATGAAAACCAAAAACTTCGCGAGAAGTACTTACACTGCTAAAAAATTCTTGAAATTCCGACCACTTTTCGTTTACTGTACAGAAAAAAGCTGGACTTACTTTTATTACGTCTCAAATCACAAGTAGTTTACATTTATTTCATGAATTCTGTTTTTTTTTTTGTATAATTTTTTCCAGGAACCGCAAGCTGCTAAGCTATCGTATTGTTCTAAATTACTATTAGCCTTAGTTAGTAAATATAAATGGATATGTAGTTAGATGATTAACATATGCATGGTACACCAATTGTTATACATATGTAACAAACACTGTAAACTACAAAATTGGTAAATAAATAATAATATAAAAAGAACGGTTTAGTCAGACTGAAAAAAATAACTATGGTAAAATCAACCATAGTGGTGTAGTAAAAAAAACACTTTTGAAACGTCAATTAAATTTAATTATAAGTACTGTTACTTGTAGTTGCACCAACTAGAATTATTGAAAATAACTATTCCAAATAGTTTAATTTACTACCTTTTGTAGTTCACTTGAATACTCATTGTATATTTTCTGCAGTTCTTTTACCTAGAGCTTAGATACGGGCTCCTCTTGGAACTCGGAAAAATAGTTGAAAAGTGGTAATTTTTACTAAGAATTTTTTCAGTGCAATTCATATTATTTTCTAAAATAGATGTGCAATTCTCTGGAGCGTTATGATTTTAAAACAAAATTTTTTAAATTTATAAACTTGTTCAATATGATGGAAAAAACCTTGGTGTGTTTTGTCGTGTAAAGTCCATGTTAGATCCAAGACCTGTATTGTTGGGATGAGAATATATATGACGAAACGTTGCGCAAATAATTGTGAATTTTATTCTTTACTGACCCCCCTGATCAATCAAGAAATTTTCTTCAAACTAAATATGGAGGGCGATACATATTCTCATACCAAAATTTTTAAAAAATATTTACAAGTGCACACATTCGTTTTTTTAACATCAAAAAGGGCTCAGGCAACAAAAGTTGTGTAGAGTCCTTATGATGTACCTTAAATTTTATGAAAACCAAAAACTTCGCGAGAAGTACTTTCAGAAGTACTTTTGCTAAAAAATTATTGAAATTCCAACCACTTTTCGTTTACTGCACAGAAAAAAGCTGGACTTACTTTTACTGCGTCTCAAATTTTTAAGATCTCAATTCAAGTGAAAACAAGAGAATGACAACTCGTTAAAGACCATTTGAAGTTGGTCCCCCAAGTAATAGTTAAAATAACCTAATTTAGGAGCCAACTTCAAATGGTCTTTATCGAGTTGTTATTCTCATGTCTTCAAGTGTTTCCTAAATAATAACTTCATATAAATTTCTTTTTTTTTAAGACTCAAATTAAGATCTTTTTGACTAAAAAATGCCGCATTTCAAAATGTTGTTAATTTTGGACTCAAAATAAGTCCAGATTTTTTCTGTGCGTGATTCAAAATACATTTACTTTTGATTGAAAATTCATTTACTTTGGTTGAAAATTAATTTATTTTGGTTAAAAATTCATTTACTTTTGGTTGAGAATTCATTTACTTTGGTTGAAAATTCATTTACTTTTGGTTGAAAATTCATTTACTTGGGTTGAAAATTCATTAACTTTTGGTTAAAAATTGATTCAGTTACAGTAACTGAATAAAACTTTAACTAAAGTAATTGAAGGTTTTCCTAACAGTGTTGTATGTATTCAAAAAACAATTGTTTGAATATTTTTATGCGACATTCTGTTTTAACTTATAATTCAGATATAAAATTGCAACTGCACAATTTAAGATTAATTTTCTAGATAATCTGAGATGTACACCTGTCTACAGACGGGATTAAAGTTGCACAATGAACAGTGGGAGCAACAAGAGAAAAAAATAAAATCGGTGTGACTTGGAGCGGTAGCAAGGTGTATGGACGGTCAAAGTAATTTCCACAGTAAATACTGTGGTGAAGAATGGTATACGTATAATTTGTACGCGAATCGTGAGTTCAAAACCTATTACGCACGATTATGATTATTATTTTTCCAAATGTATAGCTGGACCATGTTATTAATACAGAGGAAAGCACGGACATCCCGCTGGGGTCCTCACGATATTGTGGCAAGACCCTGACCTCGAAGCCTTGCCATCGCAATTCAAAGAACTCACTGTAAAAGCAAGCATCGAACAATTATTGGTTAACGATTTTCATTTGTTTTAATTTTTTCTCAATACCCCCTGCATGAAAATGGCACGAGAAAGTGAAGATCAAATTGATCATTCTTGCGAAATCTGCACTAAAGTTGATTTTATTGCAGTTTTTACTTACACTAAAAAAAAAGATTTACTTAATTCAATAAATAAATAGGTAAAACAAAAAAGTTTATTTGATTTGAACAAATTCAAATTGAAAAAATCTTGCTTGAATCTAATAAACTTTGTTAAATTCAAATTCAAAAGACTCAATCAAAACGTTTTATTCTCAGTGTGTCGTCTTATATTGATTAATATTGTGCTAGCGTTATAAAATTTCATATTTACTCGTTAATATTTAGGTAGTTTTCGACAAAGTCGTAAAATTGAAGCTTTAGGCATTACGTGATGACGGATAATAAACTTCCAAGATGACATTTAAAGCTTCGATCGACGCGACGTGACAAGGTACGATGGGAAGAGAGAAGAGAATTTTGAAGGATGGTGAAAATGATATAAGTTTACACAGGGGTACAGAGGCATGTTAATTCGAGACATAAATAAAGATACTTATTCGGTGCCTAATAGGACGCTAATTGTGATTATATACAGCACAGTCACGCGGATGCAGCTAAAGTTTTATATACCTATATAACATTTATTGCTCCCCGTCTGACCGGTCGACTGTGGAGGAGAAAAAATTCAAAACCTTGGGAATTTATAGTAATAAAAGATGGAGATTTATCGAACGTTGCTGAGTTACAAATGGTCCAATAGTTCGAAGGATACCTGTAATGGTTAATTCGTGCTAAGAGCTTAGTCTTGACTCTTCTCTTAAATTGATTTCTTTCCACTGCTATCGTAAGATATCTCATCCGGCAATTAAATAAACATTAGCAAGAAGCAGTAGTAAATATTTTGATGTTTAAAGTTTCTTCATTATCCTTTTGAAGCAAAATGATGTCGAAGGGATCCTCTTGAGGCAAAAGGAAGTCTTCTTGACCTTTGAAAGAAGAGGAACTTGCTTTTGCTGCAAAAAGATTCTTGATTCTTCTTACCAGAAAAATATATATTTCCCTGATTGAAGAGAATAATTTATATGTAAAATTCTTGATTAATTTATTATTAATTTTGAGTGGAAATGATGATAAGCATAAAATTGCCAAACGCATAGTACATTTTTCGTAACCTTTTTTGTATATGGGTCATTCCAAAGGTTTTTTTTTAACTCGGCGGCGCGACCATGGGCAGCAATTTAGCTGGCGATTTTTTTCCTAATATTAGGTGCCCAAAAACCGCTAAAAACGAAGTATTAGATTTTTCGATTTGAAACTGAGAATTTTTTTTTGAAATTTGAATTTTTCGTGAATTTTGCGTTTCTTTTCAAATCTGCATAAAAAATGTAATTCATAACCGATTTTAATGCTTAATGGCTGAATTTATTCGTTTCAGAGAGTAGTTTTTAAGGAAAAATATTTACCTTACACGCATTTCGAAAATGCAAGCTCGAGCCGTTTTCAAAATTGTCTGTAAATTCAGTAAATTTCACAAAAAATCAAAGAGCTGCATATTTCTAATTTTCAGATTAAGCGATCTCGCTTTTGCATGAAATTATAAGGTACATTATACTAAAAGAAAATTTCATGGAAATAATTCTAGTGAAGCCATTGGTTATCTCGGATATAAATATTTAAAAGGCTAAAAAAACTATTTTTGATCAAATTTGCGATTTTCACATCGACTTAACAGCTATAGTCCTAACTTTATATATGAATATTATATGTAAATTTATACATTCAAAGTTGTTCGAAAAAAGCCTCAGAGGCTTTTCTGTGCATTTTAATTTCTGAGGTACAGTGAATTTTTGAAGGTGTTTATGATTTCGAAGGATTTATGATTTTACGATTTTATGATTTACTATTTTCGTGGTTTTTATGATTTATTTCGAAAAATATTGCTTTTACAGAAAAATATTCTTAAGAGGAATTGTGTATTTTATAAGAATACCACTTTTTTGTAAACTACATTTTTTGGAGAAATCATTATTTTTCGATAAAAGTGCCATAAATAAAAATCACCCTGATTTTTCATAATTTCGGTTAAAAAAACGAACTATGCCTTGAAAAGTACACGTTTCAGAGAAAAATATTGTACATCGAAAATGTAGATTCCAATAAATTACCTATTTTTTCTGGAAAGCATTTTTGCATGTGGTCGATAGTTTAAGAGTGACATTAATTTTTAAGATGAAAAAAAAATTCTTGCAGTTTCTCTCATTTATCGAGAAAGGTGTTCCGTCTTCATAATGCACTTTTATGGCATGCTTAAAGACCTTGAAAAACCACAAATATTTTGTGTTAAACATTTTTCTCTGCAGTCAATAGTTTTCTTAAAAAATCAATTTTGAGTTTTAAAAATTTTTGACTTTCGACGTTTTTTTGTATTTTTTCGTGAAGAAGGTTTAGAAAAAAATTCTAGTTAATAGTAAATTAATAATTTTTTTATATGAATCGATAGAATGCGTATGCGTTAATAAATATAATTTTGAAAGAATAAAAGCAATTTACTGAACACTTTTTTGCAAATAACACAAGCCTGCGAAATAAGGGCTTTTGAAATGTTTTCTCGAATCGAGAGTGGTTTCTTAGATAATTTTATGCTTCGAATCCGAATCTGACCTCAGAATTTTCCCATCACTTTAGAATTAATATTAGAATAATATTTAAAGTCATTTTGCTAAGAGAGCTAAGTTTAAAGATATTCAACTAAGTTTAACTAAGATATTAAATAAAATATTAACTAAGTTTAAAAATATTCAAGTTTAAAGTTAAGAACTGTTGACAGAATTTGTACCTCAACTTCAACTCCTGGTCAGTGCTAAGAAAGTTAATTTAAGAATTTTGTATTTCGCAGCAAGAATTTTATAGATCTTAACTTTCATTTAATCCATCGAGCATTGAAAAATCATCACGGGTTCTCGAAATAATTCATTTGTAAAGGCATGTAGAATCCATCGCCGTGCCGATCGCATACTCGACGAGTAATTTTGCACGGTCACACAAATAAATTAATACTTCGAGAACCCGTGAAGATTTTAAAACTTTTAATGAATTAAATGAAAGCTAAGATCTTAAAAATTATTCTTGGGAAATACAAAATTTGTAAATTAAATTCCCTAGCTCTGGCCAAGAATTGAAGTTAAGGTATAAAATTCAATCCAAAGTTCACAACTTTGAACTTAAATATCTTCGCGAAAAAAATCATTTCACGGCAAACAAAAATTCACTTAGATAATAAATGATCCTTTATGTTTTACGTTGACTTAGTGTATGTCACTCTTAAACTATAGTTTAAGAGTGACACTAATGGGAAAGCTGGAAAGCTATAGACTACATAAAAAAAGCTTTTCAGAAAAAATGTGTAATTTATTGAAATCTACATTTTTTGTGTACAATATTTTTCTCTGAAATGCATACTTTTCAAGGCATAGTTCGTTTTTTGACCGAAATTATAAAACATCAGGGTGATTTTCATTTATGGCTGATTTTATAGAAAAATAATTATTTCTCCAAAAAATGACGTTTACAAAAAAGTTGTATTTTCATAAAATACACATTTTCTCTGTAGAATATTTTTCTCTAAAAGCAATATTTTGCAAAATAAATTATGTAAACCGCGAAAATAGAGCTCATTTTAAAAATTCACTGTATCTCAGAAATTAAAATCTACAGAAAAGCATCTGAAGCTATTTTTGTACACAGTTAAATGTTTAAATTTACATATTACAATAATATATGAAATTAGGACTAGATAGCTGTTAAGTCGATGTGAAAATGGCAAATTTGATCAAAAATATCTTTTTTAGTCTTATAAATATTTATATCAGAGATAACCAATGGCTTCACAAGAATTATTTCCATGAAATTTTCATTAAGTATAATATACCTCATAATTTAATCCAAAAGTGAGATCGCTTAAAATTAGAAATTGTCAGCTCTTTGAATTTTTGTGAAATTTAGTGAATTTATAGGCAATTTTGAAAATGGTCCTAGCTTGGATTTTTGGAAATGTGTGGAAGGTAAATATTTTTCCTATAATTACTCTCTGAAACGAATAAATTCAGTTATTAGACATGAAAATCGGTTATAAATTAAATTTTTTATGAAGGTTTGAAAAGAAACTCAAAATTCACGAAAAACTCAAATTTCAAAAAACAGTTTCTCAGAAAGTTTTAAATCGAAAAATCTAATATTTCGTTTTTGGCGGTTTTTTGGGCACCTACTACACTATTCTTAATTGCCTACCGTCAAAGCAAACGCTAGAGAGATTCCGATCAGTCTGTAATTCGATACGAGAGATACACACACAAACACACATGAAGGAAAATAAAAACGCTGGCATCGTGATAACTCTTAATGCGGATAATCGGGTGCAATTGCAATCATTTTTCAATTTTTCTCTCATTCCGTTTGATATCAAATGCGTCGAGCAATTTCAGAACGAGTTTGGTTCAATCGATAAAATTGAACGAAATTTTAGCAAAGTTGTGCTTTGAGAAATATATTGGAAATGGTTTTTAATATGTTTTACCTGTCATGTAAAAAAGCGAATTAGATAATAATTGATAAAAATGTATTCCTTTCTTTATTATAATTCATCCTTTATTATAATCCATCTTTTATTAAAATCCATCCTTTGTTTTCAATAAGTGTTCACATTTTCCATTCATCGATTTTGTGTCACGAAACTTCATTAAACTATTTCGTAAAAGGTGCATCGAGGCGTCAGCGGAAGAGGATTGCTGAAAAAATATTAGAAGGGTTATTACTTTAATTAGGTCATCGACTTTTCGCTTAATATGTTTTGCCAAAAAGGCATTACAGGATTAACGAGGCGTTGAAGAGTCGTGGATAGCTTGTGTACTCATGGATAAAGTCATTGTGCACATTACATGCGGGAAACTACATCGATTTCACCTGAATGCTTGATTGTATCTATAATATTATAATTAGATATATATGTAACTTGTTCGTTAACTTCTCGGTTGGTCCCACTAACGGAAGTTTGAGCGATAATTGACTATTTCGGTTAATTATGTAGTAATTTAAACTTTTTAGTGGCCTCGCGTAATGAGGTTGGACTTTATGACTGTCAGGAAGACAGCAATGTGTTAAATAAATTCTGGGTTGGCGTATTTTTGATTAATTTACATCGTATGATATCTTTTGTGTATGGTTTCCGAGTTTTTTGAGAAGAATACCAAATGTTGCTTGTATCTGCAGATGTAAAAATGTAAAACAAAGGACCGTACAATTCCAAGGACGATTTTTCAACCTCGCAGAAGAGATGTGGCTTATCACGAAACGGAGATGTTTTTACACATGCTTATATATACCTAAAGCAAATAGTGTACGCGACAGTGATATTTTACCTCGGGAACCAGTGGCATTTTAGACTGTCGTTCTGGTTTAACGCGTCGCTTCAGAGGTGAAACTTCGCTCTTTTTGTGAATACTATTTTATAAAGGTGCTTGTCGAGAAAAATAAGAACAATCGCGAGCACAGTTCGCTTACGTGCAACCCTCGAACACGCGACATTATTAATCATCTGGTTTATATGCTTCGTTACTAGACATTTACTGTAACGTAGCGGCGCAGAGAAATTATCTGTCACATGCATTCGATATAAACCTCTAAATAGGTGCACTATATATCACTGAAATAGAACTTGATTTTGAAAGATAAGCTACAATAATTGGCTAGTTGACTACAAAAAGTGTAGATAAAGTTATACAATCTAAAATTTAAAGTCGATCGGCATAGTAATAAATTATCCTTGACAATTATGCTTTTGATTGCTTGTCAAAACTGAAAACATTTAGTACCTCGAGTCAGGTCATATAAATGAATATATGCAAATTATCTCCTCTTTAAATTTTGATTCACTGACGTATTCGATTAAGCCTCATATGGCACATTAAGCATATCGCATTATACTCTCTTTTCATGCGAATTTTCCGAATGCAATTCGCTGGGTTGCATGTCGGTGTTCCGATGCATTGTTCAGAATAAACGCGATGCTTCTTGCAGTGAAATTTATGGGGCTTCGGAACTTTTCAGGGCTGATGTTGAGAGGCAGCTATTCAGGAACCGTTTGAATTAAATTCTGGAATATATATATAGCGTATCGCTCTATTACGCGAAAGTTGAACCGCATGTGTCGCTACACGCTTCACTGACTCAGTAATAATAAAACCATTCTGCTTACAAGTTTCGCCAAATGATATTTGAAGGGACACCTGATTATAAGTACACATAATTATTTTACACGTAATATTCTAAAGACTGCATGTCTATTCATTAACAGCATTCACAACTTGATTTAAAAAAATAATTTCCAAAAGTCTACACGTTAAACTCTTCATAGTCCAGTTAAATTGTCCCTTTACACCGTATTACCTCACGAGCGCATTTTTTTGCTTAATCGCTTCAGTTTGGGTCACTTATATACCATTTGGTTTTGTGAAAAGAATTTGGGGCTAACCTGAAACCTGGGCATATTTTTTGAGAAAGGTGCCAAAAATCACATATGCATGGATTGATGCTCTATGGATTTTAGCGAAAAAAAGGTCGAAAAAATGGATTGAAGCAAAAAAGAGGAAAGAAAGTAAACAGAATTCTGAGAAATTTGGAGAAAAAAATAATGTCCTAGCACCAATACTTTCCGAGATACAGCGTTTCGAAAAACCCTGGTTTTTTCGATTTTTGCCCAAAAATCGCTACTTTTCAAAAAACCATTTAGAATTTGTATAATTGATTGACCTACGCCAAAATGGTCTGCAGATGTCTTAAAGTAGACGTAGTTATCTTTAATTTAGGATAAAGAACAACCCTCTAGGTCAAATAGATCGCGAGCTACGACCTCTCAAAGATGACACCTTTTTGCCTGTTCTTATGACCAAAAATCATGGGTTTAGTTTTTGTGTACTACAGCGTTCCCTAATAAATCTACGTTTATGCTGCCAGAGGATAACTAAAAGTACATAAAATTCCACGTAAATTGAAAGAAACAATGTTCTGTCTTCATAAACTTCGGAGTTATGAATTTTTTAAACTTTGTTTTTTCACTGTTTTTCTCAAAACAACACGTTTTCTTGATTATTTCTGCAATCCTGACGTGTAAATTACATAAAGATAAATGAAAGAGGACTCAATTCTGGAAAAATTCAGAAAAGCGTAGTTCTATCTTAAATAGGTCAAAAGTTATAACGTATTTATTATTTATAAATGAAACAAAATATTTTTTCAAACAATAAATGTTAAGAATGGGTCCTGTTTAACCTAATTATTTTGTTCTTTGTAGAAGGAATGGAAAGTGGATAATAAACATTTTTTTATTTTACTTTATTCGATACTACATCTCGTTTCCGCACCACCCAGAAGCTAGAGTTTTCGGCGCTTTTTTTTAAACATTTTTTTAAACATTTATTTTTACTGCATACCTTCCGTTCCTTCTAAAAACAATGGAATAATTATGAGAAAAGTGACTCAGTATTAAAATTTATTATATGATTGGAATTTTCTGCTTCCCAGTTTTTTTATTCGAGATTGAATTTTTAGTTTAGGTCAAATTATCCCAAGTAGGCTACCATGAATCCAAAGTCGTTTTTTCGCTGTAAAATGAAATTTTTAATAGCCGTTATGTTCAGAAAGATTTCCCCAGGTTTTGGTAGCATACGAAATTTTTTGGCGGAAGTTATTAACAATGAAAATTTAATGTTACAGCATGATCAACATGTTTCTTGTGAACGGCTAAACGGATTTTGATGATTCTTACGTTGAATTGTTTTTTTTAAAGCGTACATTTCAGAAATCTTTCTTCCGAATAGAAAAACATTAAATTTGTTTAAAAAATATCAATTTTTTATAAACAATTGAACTTTTTTCTTTCAAAAGAAAATTTTTTTGCACGTTATTCTACATTTTTTTTGAAAAGAAATGCGGAATGAACACTAAGCAGTTTCTATTAAAATAGAAACTACTTAGTATTTCTTTTCTTTTTATATTATAAAATTATAAAAATTTTTTTGCACGTTACTCTATATTTCTCTCCAGAAAAAATATAGAATAACGTACACAAAAAATTTTTCTAAAAGAAATACTAAGTAGTTTCTATTATAATAATTGAACTTTTTTTCTTTCAAAAGAAAACGTTTTTTGCACGTTATTATACATTTTTTCTGGAGAGAAATGCGAAAATAAATTCTAATTGTAAGTAGTTTTTATTATTATAAAAACTATTTAGTATTTCTTTTCGTGTAAAATGTAGAATAACGTGCAAAAATTTTTATAATTTTATAATATTTCTATTACAATAGAAACTACTTAGTATTTCTTTTCGCATTTTTCTCTAGAAAACATGTAAAAATGTAAAATGTAAAATGTAAAATGTAAAAATGTTTAAGTGTAGAATAACGTGCAAAATTTTTTTATTATTTTATAATATTTCTATTACAACAGAAACTACTTAGTATTTCTTTTCGCATTTCCCTCCAGAAAAAATGAAGAATAACGTGCAAAAAAATATTTTTCTTTTGAAGGAGGAAAAGTTCTATTATAATAAAAATCACTTAGTAGATAGTTATAATAGAACTTTTTTTCTTTCAAAAGAAAATTTTTTTGCACGTTATTCTACATTTTTTTGGAGAATTATTACTCTTATTACTCTTTTCGCATTTCTTTCCAGAAAAATGTAAAAAAACGTGCAAAAAAATTTTTCCATTGAAAGAAAAAAAGTTCAATTTGATTAGAACCAATTAATATTTTTTAAAATAAATTCAAAGTTTTTATATTCTGAAGAAAGATTTCTGGAATGTACGTTTTTAAACAAAAAAAAATGTTAATCATATTGTAACATTAGATTTTCATTGTTAATAACTTTTGCAAAAAAATTTTGTTTGCGACCAAAACCTGGGGAAATATTTTCATACATAAGGGCAAAAAAAAACTTAAAACTTAAAAGAATGTGCAAAATATGAAAAATTATTTTGTAAAAGAATTAATTTATTAAAATAATTATTAGTTTAATTATAATAAATATTTAGTTGATCATTAGTAATCATTCAGTGCATTATATTTTATTGTATTAGTCAATACATGACTGAAATTATATTTTTCAGTACGTTTGACTTACAAAACACAAAAGACAGAGAGGGTCAACTTTGAGAGGTTATAACTTTCGACTTATTTAAGTTAGAACCACTTTTTTTTTATTTCTCAGAATTGAGTCCCCTTTAATTCATCCTTATGTAATTTTCACATTAGGATTGCAGAAATAATCAAGAAAACGTCTTTTCCATTTTTTGAGAAAATCAGTGAAAAAACACAAAGTTTCAAAAATTCATAACTCCGAAGTTTATGAAGATAGAACATTGCACGGTAAAAAGTAAATGTCAGAAAGTGCTATTTAAAATTGACAGAATTTTTCAAAATTTTTTCTACTTTCTTTTCTCTCTCTACATTTTTTCACTAAAATCCATATGAGAGCAACAATCCACGCATATGTGATTTTTGGCACCTTTTCAAAAAATATGCCTGGGTTCCGCTCCGAAATTCTTGTCACAAAACCAGATGGAATATGTATAAGTGACCCAAACTGAAGCGATTAAGCAAAAAAAAAAATGTGCTCGTAAGTTAATACGGGATTTCGCCTCTTTTTCCGTCAATTTGACTACACTGTCACGTGTGCATGTAAGGTAGATGTCCCAGTAATCGTACCGATCCCAGTAATCGTGCAATTGGCACATAACCCAAAGTAATAATTATAAAAGATCTGTAAGAAAGTATTTAGTAAAAAAGTAACGAGGTTGAACGATATTTATTATCAAAAGTAATAACAATCAAGTATAAATGCTTAAAAAATAAGATTTACGGTGAAACGATTACTGGGACTAAGGTCACGATTTTTTAGACATTTAGCTTATTTGCGTAACAAATTACTATTATTTAAGGAACAAAATGATAAACATAATGTATTTACACTTTTACGTTTAGAGTTTACCGTACGTAGTTTAACGTGACCTTCTTTTGTATAACGCAAGTGGAATTGTTATGTGAAGTGTTGATATTTCGTCACATGCAAAAGAAAATATAACAAGACTGAAACAATTTTTTCATTTCATTTTTGGTGCTAAGTCGCGCGGATTCTGGAAAGAGTTTCAAGTCAGAAAAACTGCCGTAGCAAGTAAACCACGTGCAATTTATGTACCGCGCATTATTCCGCATTCTCTACTTTTCGCTGTTCGCAAATAACTCGACGAACGAAAAATAGTGTAATATTTCTAGGGGCAGCTGTGCCGTTGCACCCGCAGAGATTCTAATAAGGACTGCATAAAGTTTAGAAATTAATGCTCCGTACTCTTTCTTTCACTTTAGCTCTCTTTCCCTCAAATTTATTGCTTTCCTCTCTCCTTTTCACATGCACTTTTTCTGGGAGCCGCTAACTGAAATCAATCGCGCCATAGCGCTGCTTTCATTCTTTTCACATCTCCAGGGGGCTTTCACAAGAACTCGCGAAGATAAATGTTACTTGAAGTAAATAAAGATACACTGCTGCTAAAGAGCTAGTGGATTTTTTTACTCTGCCAAAGCTAGAGGTCTTTGACAAGATTAAGACTTCTTTCAGAACGGTAAGAGTGTGGAAAAACGACATAATTCAATTTGTAAGTAGAAAATGGAAATCGTTCGAGTGAAATATATACTGAACTTCTTTTGCTGTAGTTGAAAACAATATCCGAATGTAATAAAGGGAAAACGGAATGCGTTCCTTGTGAATGTCTGCTCAACGCGTAAAGCCGTTTGTACAACACGCGATGGAAGCATTAAACAACCCTTAATGCTTACATTGGCATCGATCTTACTCCTTGGCAACGCTGCCTGGGATATCAGGGTTGAACACGATAAATTTTTAGATTGAAACTTCAGTGTATACACATTCCTGTGATAACAATCACCTGTGTCGTAACAAAATTTTATTATTCTTTGTCCCTCTATTTTAAGGCAATCTTGATCGGATGAAACGTTAAGTTTGTCATAAAAATATCTTAACTAGCCAGTTTTCTCCATCTGGTGCAAAAACCTTTATCTAGATATTTTACTATAATCTTATCTAGAAAGATCTCAAGTTCGTAAAATTAATATAATAAAATTGTGTGTAACAAGGACGATGCTTTTTCATAAAATGCAAGACAAGCGAAGAAAATAATTGCCGTCTCAGTCACGTCCCTTGTGCACATAATAATTTAATGTTTCGTTTCAAAGACATACTTTATTTTCAGCAATAACCATAAATTTCCTGCTCGTGTTACATCAAAGTTTTTTCGTGACGGAGATATACCGGAGATCGAATGACATAACGTGATATCCTGGAGAGGTTTAGAGGTTTCAGATTGACCCTGATTATGAGGACGACCTCTGGAAATTTAACGAGCGCGATCGTTAAATGTTTTTCAAACAAAATCGATCAGTTGCTGACCGAGGAAAGTTTATTAATAATTGTTCGTTACCAACAATTTTCAGCGATCATCGATGTTCGTTTGATCATTCTGCACTTTACCGTTAACTACAAAGCAATTCCGTTCCCTTCAAACTCTCTCCAAACTAGAAACCCAGAGAGCCAGGGCTGTGGGCCAACTATTAGTTACATTTACGGGCAGTCAAGCACACGTCAATGCATTTTTCCGACCTTATATGATAAGCGTCATGCAGGAGTACCTTCGCGTCGGAAGTCTATAAAAAAAGGTACGTGAGAGATGGTATGCATTTTTAAAGGTAGTAACTCCGTCGGCGATCTTCACATTCTGCCGACTTTGCCTTTTATAGGTTCTTCGTGTTATGACTGGTCGACGAGCTGCATTACTACTACTTTAAAAAATACTATTTACAAAATCTATTTGGATTTTTTTCGACATATTCTTTAAATTGTGACTTATTTGATCATCGTAGGATAACTTATCGAGAACAAAATGTACATAAAAACTGACATATAAGCTTGACCAAGCTTGCGTTACTGCACGCGATTTTTCGATTTAAATTTCGTGAGAAATAACTTACAACGCTCTTTAACCTTTTTGTAGACTTAATGTATAAAAAAAGATTTCTTTCTCTGGTTCAATCTCCTTAAGCTATATTGAAATAGTAATTTCTCTTTCAAATTCGACTGAAGATTGAAATATCTTCATCTAGCCATGGAGGAAGGGAGGAATTGACAATAGAATTCGCCTTTATTACCGCTGAAAGGAAACTGAAAATGCGTATCGGAGTTCAGAAAGGCGGAAGTGAAAAGCTCGTCGTCATCGACGTAACACTTACCTGTCGGTTATCAGAGAGTTAATAAGGTAGAGAGGATATTGAACACAACGCATCAATGGGCCTATTACCAAAGTCATTAAAACTTTGTCTATAATGTGAAATCTATGACATCGAATATACGCTTTGTAATCAGTATTTCCTGCAAATTTCTTTTATTATTTTTTTTCAGTGTAGGTGTTTGTAAATTCATTAGGTTGGTATTGAAATTAATTATCCACGCAATTCGAAATAATATAATAAATAATAAAGGAAAGCATTTAATTCTGATAATAGTGTCTAACTTTCCATTATTTATTCCGAAATTAATAGTTTTATTATTAATAGCGAATTGAAGCACATAGTAAAACGCCGATCCTTAAATCTACACCACTTTTTGTGTTGTTTCTAGGTACAACCAATTTGAAAACGTCGTTTTCATTTTGAGAATCTAGTGAGAAAGTGTTGAATTGAGACTGTTTTTTCTCATTTTGAGAACCGTAGAGTCTCGAATTGAACTGCCATCCAGCTGTCAAAACAATTTTGTTCCCAGCTATTTCCACCAAATGAATGACAATTTTCAAGTTAGAGATAATATAAATGATATAATTTTTAGTTTCCTTTTGTTCAACAATGTGTTTCTGTGATTTCAAATAAATTTTGAGTGTTTACATTCGTAAGTTAAAAAATGGAGTGTCAAACTGACACTCTGGAGGCCTGTTCTATAGTTGAATTTCAAATATATTCAGTCTAACTATCTATAGTGTCAAACCGATTATCTACATGTTCAACTTGAATATTCCGATATTGAACTTGAATATTCCGATATTCAAGTTGAATATTCCGATATTCAAGTTGAATATTCCGATATTCAACTTGAATAATCCGATATTCAACTTGAATATTCCGATATTCAAATTGACTATCTCAGAGACTATCCCATAGTTAAACTTACAGAGTGTCAGTTTGACACTCCATTTTTCTCCGTGTATTTTGTCATGCCATTCTAAGCTTTAAAGCCGATGCAGATAAAATTCTTTAGCAGCATGACACAGTCGGACCTGTACACATAACCTGTAATATTTAATATGTGTTTTACGTTTAATCTCGATCTTTTCATATTAAGTAATAAAGCACCAGTTATGGAAATGAAGGCCAAAAGAAAAAATGCGATAATTCTTTTTGAAACGGTTCGGTCACTGTTTGGATCCTCATCAGTAAAAAAAAACAAACATTTATTAGATCTGTAAAAAATATACAAAGAAGGTAGGAAAAATGTATAACAAAATAAAAAATAATAGATGATAATAATATTAGAAGATAATTATACTCCCGCTGTCTTTATCTTCGTATTTTAATTTATACCAAGTATGTTGTTTTTTCTATTGACCTTCCGCTTTTTCACTGTTATCAATACTTATTCCTCGTGATATAAATTTAAAATTGAGAGCCTTTTTTATGAAACAACCTTTCTTCTACTTATTTTAGTCTTGAGTTTTTTATGAAATATTGTCAACTTTTATCACATTATTTTTTATTTTGTTATGCATTTTTTCTACCTTCTCTGTATATTTTTTACAGATCTAATAAATGTTTTTTGGACTGATGAGGATCCAAACAGTGACCGAAACATTTCAAAAAGAATTATCGTATCTTTTCTTTTGACTTTCATTTCCATGATTGGAGTTTCACTACTTAATATTTAATATGTTCCATATGTACTACATACATTAGGGTGGTCCAAATTTTTTTTCTTCGAATTTTCGTGCTCTCATCTCACAAATTTGTTCAAATCCACAAAAAAAAGAATACCTTTTTCTTGGGAAAAAAATTATATTTCAAAGTTCCGCAAGCCCCATGAAATTTAACTATTTCCCATTAGAAAAAAAAGATGTTTTTGTAAATTTTATTCAGAATCGTCAATATTAGGTGAATAGAGTTGAAACTGAACATTTCTGTTCACAATTAACCATAGAGTACGAATCAACAATTACTTTTTAAATATCACCCCCATAAGTCGGTTTGATAGGGCCCTAAAAAACCCCAAAAGTGAAAAGTTGGGTCTTGTGAGTTTTTGGCGCTAATTTTCCGAATTTTTCAGCCTGTTTTCAACTTTTCAGTTAGAGCGAGACAATAATCAATTAGTGTTAACAGAAATAATTTGTTAAACAATTTATTATTACTTATAAGAATATTTTCTTATCATAATACTAGAACGTTGCGGTTTTCTCTAAAATTTTCCACCTTTTGTCCACTTTTGAACTAGAGTGAGGAAATTATTTCAAGTTAACAAAGATTTGTTTAAACAATTTATTATTATTTTAAATAATATTCTCTCTGATTAATGCTAGAAAGTTGCGGTTTTTTCTGGAATATTCAACTTTTTATCCACTTTTAGTTTAGAGTGAGTTAATAATTAACGCAATTTAACAAAAATAATTGTTTAAACAAATTATCATTATTTATACTATCTTCTCCTATAGTAATGGTAGATGGTAGTGGTTTTTTCTCAAATTTTGAACTTTTTGTCCACTTTTCACTTAGTGAGGTAATAGTTAATTCAAGTTAACAAACATAATTATTTAAACAAATAATTATTGTTTATAACTGTCTTTTCTTAGAGTAATGCTAGAAAGTTGCTTTTTTTCTGAAATCTCCAGTTTTGGTTTGACTTTTTAGTTATGAACAAATAATAAATGAACATCAACAAGAATAATTTTTAAGCGTGCATTATTTTTTTCAAATTGAAGTGTTTTCACTCTTCCGTAAATGTTATACAAATAATAATTTAAACAAAAAGTAGAGATAAAAAAATGATAATAAAATAAAAAAATTTTCACTCTTCCGTAAATGTTATACAAATAATAATTTAAACAACAGTAGAGATAAAAAAATGGAGTAATAAATGGTATAATTAGGAGTAGGTGGGAGGAGTGATATTGTGAAAATTTTGTTTTGAATTACAACACGAAGTTTATTGCAAATCGTAAAAGAAAAATTTGCAATTGCACAGATTTTACTATCACCCCCCCCCCTCCTTCCTTGGAAAAAACATGTTGTCATCGATGATAATATACATATATGGAGATTAAAAAGGTCTTAATCAAAGAATTAATTGATTATAACATTTTTATAATTAATTAATTTTTTGATTGTAACAATTAACTTGCATTAATTATTACCTCACTAAGGTAAAAATGGACAAAAAGTTGAATATTTTAAGAAAAACCTCAACTTTCTAGCACTACTATAGAAGAAGATAGCGATAAATAATAATTATTTCTGTAAATCATTATGTTTGTTAAATTGCATTTATTATTAACTCACTCTAAGCGAAAAGTGAACAAAAAAGTTGAATATGTCAGAAAAAACCGCAAATTTCTTGCATTATTTAAAAATAATATTATTAAAAATAATAATAATTTTTTTAAACAATTATGTTTGTTGACTTGAAACAATTATTGCCTGACTCTAATTGAAAAGTGGACAAAAGGTGAAAAATTTTAGAAAAAAAACGTAACTTTCTAGCATTATTCTAAGAGAATATTGCTCAAATAATAATAAATTGTTAAAAAAATTATTTCTATTCTTAATTGGTTATTGCCTCGCTCTAACTTAAAAGTTAAAAGCAAGTTGAAAAATTCAGAAAAAAACGCGACTTTCTAAATATATTCTAGGAGAATATTGCTATAGACAATAATAAATTGTGTAAAGAATTTATGAAAACATCTAATTATCAGAAGAAAGTAATATTTTGTGTATGGGGGCTGATATTTAAAAAGTAATTATTGATTCGTATTCTATGGCTAATTGTGAAAAGAGATTTACAGTTTCAACAAGATTCACCTAATATTGATGATTCTGAATAAAATGTAAAAAAACGTGTTTTTTTTCTTATGGGAAATACGTGTTAAACTTCGCGGGGCTTGCAGATCCTCTAAATATCTTTTTTTTTTCTTCAAAAAATATGCATTTTTTGTGTGGATTCGAACAAATTTAGGGAGTGAGAGCATGAAAATTCAAAGAAAAAAAATTTGGACCACCCTAATGCACATTCAGTGCTGCCGGAGTCGCAAAATTCGAAAAAGTTACTTTATTCTATGGAGGGCTATCCATGAAGTTAATTTATTTATTCCTAGGGAGTTTCGTATGAAACGCAACTACATTCATGTTACAGCTGGGAAGTTGAAATCTGTCAAATTCTCATTTTGAAAATCTTGACAAATGAGCTGCAACAAAATTAACACCCGCGGTTTTCTGTGCATCCGCCAAAAGAACATTCTATAATCAAAAATGTTTTTTATTAGAATCTATGTTCATAGTGTGAATGCAAATTGATAAAAGTTTGATCGATGCCATAGTTTGTTCTATGATTTATGTACTATGAAGTAGAGGAAAAATTTTTTGAATTGGAGTCCACTTCCATACTATGGACATAGATTTCAATAAAAGCAATTTTGGTGCATAGAACTTTCTTTTGGCGGATGCGTAAATTATTAATAATTTTGTTATACGAAATAACAGAAACATGGATTTAAGAAGACTGTAAAACACAATCGAGATCAAATTACCTCGTAAAGCAAGATTTAAACACTCTTCAATCTTCGACTCGTATGTTGGACAAGTATTAGTTATACTGCTTGCGTACATGAAGGATCAAACGATTAATCCAACAAACAATATACCGAGTACGTGACAATATGTTCGATTTATAATTTATAGCCTGTTCGGATAATGAATTTTTCATTTGAAGAGAGTGCGAAATATGTCCCAGTTATTCGAGCACTACCATGATTTATCCATTTGCGAATGAACCGGCTGTGATTTATCCTTTTAACTACTCTCTGTTATATATTTGCAAAATCATGTTAGTATTGTTTCTAATGTCGATTCGCTTTAATTCTAAAAGATGTATATTTCACAGCAATCAAAAGAAACTGTCAATTTCAATTTTATCGATATTGCCGGAAACGGAGAGTTAACGGTTAACGACATTAAGCTACAATTTTAATTTTTATAAAAAAATGATTGGAAATCCCATAAGTGTAGAAAGTTTTCATGGATTTGAAATATATATCCAGGAAGAGAGTATGATTGATCCAGAAGTAATAATTGAATTGGAGAAATCTGTTCTTGATTGAGTTGAAGTTGACCATAGTCTCTGTCTTTGAAATTATAGTAAACGAACACATTATTGCCATGATCTACCGATAAATCCGGATAATAGTTGGTTGGAGCTTTACAATCTTACGTAAACCTATTCTTTGTTGTGCAGAATGCACATTTACGATCGATCCTATTACAAAGAAAGGAAAGGGGCTCTGAAAAAGGAAGAAGGCTGCTCGATTGGAGAATTTCGAAGACTGTCTCTGGCGTTTCTCCCTCGCCTTCAATCTTGTAGTTTTATTAGGTTGTAAAGTCAAACTGGTTGCTTTATATCAACGCCGCAATCATATTTCAAACGCTGTGCGGAGGGTCTCCCTCTCGCCCTTCTTGACCGGCACTTTGCATGTTTCCTTGCAAGAGAATCGCTGTCGAGTCTAATGTTTAGAGGTACTATGGTCACACGACATAAAAGGCAATTTATACCAGCATCTTCCTTTCCTGGACCATTGCTTCCCAGTTTTAGAGCTCTACGTGTTACTGTTCGGAATGCTGCAGCTATAGCTACACATCGACAATTTGTCAAGAACGGTCACGTATTACATAAACTGAGCTTCATCCCATAAAATCAGGTACAAAACGAAATAAGGTTTTTATATTATTTAATAGCTTGCGACAGTTTTTTATACACGGAGTAAAAAATCTTTTAAACTCATAATCTGTTAAAATAGGAATAGTAGATTTTTTGCGTAATATTTACAAAAATTTCAGTAACAATAATGGATGGAGAATCCCAAATCTTAATTTGACAGCTATTTCTGAAAATACAAGTTTCTTTGTAAAATTTCCAGATCATACGTTATTGTTACTGAAAGGCCATAGCTGGGCATGGTTGGTCTACCCTAGCAGATATTTTGTTCATATTTGGGTGGTAAGTTTCTACCATTATAAAACTAATTTAGCCCAAATGCCAACTTCAAAGAAAATTTTTTACGAAAGTTATAAAACAATTATGAAAAATAAAAAAATTACATTTTCTGAAAAATCAATTTCGATGGTTCAAATATATATTGTACAAGATATCACAGCGGTTCTAAGAAAAAATGGAGAGTCAATTCTGGCAATTAGATAGGAATAAAAAAAAATATTTGAAATTTTCGAAAAAAATGTTTTCTATGAAAGCTTTTTGGTACCGCCACAATTTTTTTCCTATAATACACTCACGCCCTCAGTAATAACATATTTTTGCGAGCATGATCCCGTTGGTACTTCACAGTTAAAAAAAAATTATTTTGTTGGTCTCTACAAAGTATGCGATTCCATTGAAGCAAGGGATCTTCTTAATATTAACTTATGACTCTCTTAAATGAGCATCATTTGAAACCATAGACACGCTTTTGCATAGATTTTACTTTACATCTTGTATTTTCGATCTTTTTTGTGTGCTATTACATACGCCACACAGTGTGGCCAAATAGTACATTTCGATACGTGTGTGCGCTAAAAATCACCTTTCACACAAGTGTCGAACAGTATTTTATACCACGAGAGCCGAAAAATCATGTCAAAGTTGAGATTTTGAGGTTAGAGTGGTATAAAGTATTTTTTGTGGACAAAAGTCTTCTACAAGACAATTTTCAATGGATTTTTTTGATATTTTTTAAAAAATTACCGTAAGGCTTCTAGGTATAGTCGATGCAGAAAAGTCGTTGCTGAAAATTCACTTTGGCCAACTAAAAATCTTTTATTTAACAACAAAATAAATAATATTTTTTTCCTATCTTTTCAGATGTATCTTTTTTTAAAGATCTTTAAATTGACTAAAAAACGAGCTTAAATCAGTGTAATAACTATCTAGCAACAATTTACAGTGAGTTAGAGTAAGAAAAAAATTTTTTATCATATTTTAAACAAATTAATGAACAAAATCCATTTTCTCGTGATTCGCAATGATAAGTTGTTTGAAATTCATAGTTTTTATATAAAATATGAGAGAAACAAATACAAATACACAGTTTTTCGCATGTCACAATGGCTCAATTTTTTTACACAATCAACAAAAATATCTTGCCAAAGACTCTTTGCTGTAACTTTCTCTCAAATTTACAACAACTGTTAATTATTTAAACAATATTTATAAACAGATTCACATTTTCAACATTATTCCACGAACAGGTCCAATTTTTTTGCGAGACCAACCAAAAATGTATTGTCAGTGACTCCTAGCTGTAATTTTGTTTAAATTGATAAAAATATTATTTAAACATTTTTATAAATAAATGCACATTTTGACCATTCTTCCAAGAACAGGCTCCATTTTCTTAGCGAAATCAACTAAAAATGTATTGCCAATGACTCTTTGCTATGCCACTGTGCCAATAGACAAGAACAGTTAATTATTTAAACAATTTTTATAAACAAATGTACATTTTGGCCACTTTTGCATGGATAGGTTTATTTTTTTCGTGGAATAAACCAGAAATGTCTTACCAATGACTCCTTCTTGTCATATTTCTCCAATTAATAAAGACTGTTGATTATTTAAACAATATTTATAAACAAATTCACAGTTTGACCATTTTTTCATAATAAATATTAATTTTTTTACCGAGTCCACAAGAAATGTCTTGCCACTTATTCCTTCTTGTCATATTTTTCTAATTAAGAAAAAGTGTTGAGATACGATCCTCAATAATTAGATAATTTGATAATGCAATAATCCAATAACCAAGAACCCATTACACCTTCATTAACACACACACACATACATACATACATATATATA
>JBAGKK010000043.1:131548-155877 GCA_037177015.1 Euceroptres primus
GGAATAATTAGCAAAACATTTATTGCTGATTCCGCAAAACAATTAATTTTTATTATGGAAAAATGGTCAAACTGAATTTGTTTATAAATATTGTTTAAATTATCCACAGTTTTAGTTAATTGGACAAATATGACAAAAAGGAGCCATTGGTAAGACATTTCTAGTTTATTCCACCAAATAAATAAACCTATTCTTGCGAAAGAGGCCAAAATGTACATTTGTTTATAAAAATTGTTTCAGTAATTAACTGTTCTTGTCCATTGGCAAAGTATCATATTAAAGGGTCATTGTCAATACATTTTTAGTTGATTTAGCTAATAAAATGGAGCCTATTCTTGGAAAAATGGTCAAAATGTGCATTTATTTATAAAAATTGTTTAAAGAATTAATATTTTTTATCAATTTGAACAAAATTAAAGCTAGCAGTCACTGATAATATATTTTTGATTGGTTTCGCAAAAAAAATTGGGCCTGTACGTGAAATAATGTTGAAAATGTGAATTTGTTTATAAATGTTGTTTAAATAATTGGCAGTTGTTGTTTATTTTGAAAAAAATCACATCAAAGAGTGTTTCGCAAGACATTTTTGGTTGATTCTGCAAAAAAATTGAGTCTATTCATTGTGACATACGAAAACTGACATACGAAATTAAGCTATTTTCGAGAAATTTTAATTTTTTGATTTGTCAAAATTTTTTTATAACTTTTGTAAAGGCACTTAGGGTAAATTATCTTATAATGGTAGAAACTTACCACCCATATATAAAACAAATATCTGCTAGGGCAGACCAACTATGCTTACCCAGCTATGGCATTTGTTTAATTCAGATTGAGAGAGTAAGGAAATGCGATATGGAATAAAAAGCTACCAGTATGAGAACAGAATCGAAGTAATAAGATTTTTAGGCTTATTGTGAAGAGTTGTGATATTCGCAAAGTTTAAATTGGAGAAGTGTGATTGCAGAGAGTCGAAGAAAGCATTTGCAGTCGTGCATAAAGGTCAGGATCTGTGCAGACATTATAAAGCGGCATCTCGTCGCATTGCTTTTTCGCCGGTCTTCTTTTATGTAGAGACACTAGGGCCGACGCGACGAGCTGCAAATTTCGTCCAAGCTATTTGGCTAATGGACAGATAAAAAGTTGCATCGACAATCTTTGGCATTTTCAATCCTTTAATGCACGTCATAAGGCATTGATAACGTCGCCGAGTTCGAGTAGACCACGCCGAGCCTTACCTTCTTCCATTCCCTTCGAGCAATCTCCAGAAGGTACTGTTGGCACTGGACAATAACTTAGATAAGCAGTCCTGGGCTCGCTTTAATACCGTAATTTTTCAAGCTCGTGCATAAGAAATAATCTTCGAGGTGCACGCCTATTTCTCATTACTCTTGTGTCGGTTCGGAATACTATAGCATTTTAGAGGGCGATCAATGCGGAGGCGGAAAATGCCCCGATTATTAGTTATTAATAGTTTTGAAAAACATTGAAATTTCATTATCATCTTACAAAATTATCATAATAAAATTTTAAACTCCGAATTAGGAAAATTGACAGTCCTTACTCGATTCTTTGAAGTTAAGGATGTTAACTCCCTTATTGCATCACAAATTTTTAAAATAGGTTTAGAAACTCGAGGAAAATAACCATAATGTGAAATATTACAAATTTTAAAAAGAAATTAAAGTACGATATAGAAAAGAAAAGTTGAGTCTACAATTGTTTATTTAATATTCGTTATTTGAGATTTCCTTTCTCGTTAGAAAAAAATCGTAATTCTAATACAATCTTCATCATTGATAGCGTATTTTGTTCTTTAAAATATTATCTACAATTCTATTTGAATGAATTCAGAAATAAGTTTGTTAGGTAGATAGGTAGTTAGAAAAAATATTAGTTAATTAACAATTTATTTTATGCAAATTTAACTGTGTTTTAATAAGAACCAACTAAATAGAATTGTATCTTATTTTTTAAAGAACCAAATAAGCTATCAATGATGAAGGTTGAATCAAAATTCTATTTTTTTCTAAAGCTAAAGAAAAATTATGAAATCCTAAATAACTAATGTTAAATAAACAATTATAGATTCGATTATTTTTTTCTATGTCGCACTATGATTTATTTTTTAAAATTTGTTATGTATAACATTATGGTTATTTTCCTCGATTTAACAAACTATTTCAAATATAAACCTAAAATTTTACGTGGGATAAGAGAACATCCTTAATGTGGAAGTCCATTATAGAGTCTAAAATTTATTTTCTAGAGCATATTTCGCAGGGAATAAAACCGCAATAATTTGGGTTTCTGTTCCACTTTTCGGTTAAAGTCTATAACACAGAAAAAACAAAGGATAAATTTTACCTCGATTCCGGGGTAAAAATTACCTGCAACAAAAATTAACTTCACAGGATAAAGTATACACAAACATCGGCTAAATTTTCTTTCGTTAATTCTTGACAGCACATGTATTTTGAAAGACGTGAAGTTGTCTGAATAAAAATTTATCCCTATAAAAAATTACCTGCAACAAATTTTATCCTTAGTTTTTTCTGTGAAAAATTTCGGTTTCAGTAATCGCTTTTCGGTTAAGACCCATAAAAATTTCGATTTGGGTAATCGCTTTTCGGTTAAAACCCATAAAAATTTCGGTTTCGGTTTTCGCTTTTCGGATAAAACCCATAAACATTCGGTGTTTTAAATTTTTCGATTTTTGGTGGTTTTAACTATAAATGATTAAAATAAATTATTGAGAGTTAAAATAACCGATATCACTTTATTCCATCAAAAAAACCATGAACAATCATTTTACAATAATTGTTACCTTTACAGTGATTTCCAAAAGTGGAACTCAAATTGCAATAAAACCTAAATATAAAATTGCATAGAAAAAAACGAAGGATAAAGTTTACCTCGATTCCGCAGTAAAAATTACCTGCAACAAAAATTATCTTCACAGAATAAATTGTATCTAAATATCGGTTAAATTTTCTTCTGTTTTTCCATGACAACACATGTATTTTTAAAGACGTGAAATTGTCTGAATAAAAATTGTTCCTTTAAAACATTGCCTGCAATAAATTTTAATCTTATTTTTTTCTGTGTGTCGATAAAACCGATCGAAACTTTATCATGTAGTCCCAAATGGAAAAATTCTATAGAACTTATGTAGAATTCATTCTACAGGAATCCTCACAAGAAATCTACTGAAATTTCTATAGAGTCATCACAAGAATTATTCTAGTCTAATTTTTATAGAATCCTCACAAGAATTCGAGAATATAGAAATTCTATATCAAGTTTTATATAAATTTGACTAGAATTCTTGTCAAGTCTCTATAAAAATTTGAGTAGAATTTTTTTTAGGATTCTACAAATTTAAGTAGAATCAAATTGGACTAGAATTCTTGTCAAGTCTCTATCGAAATTTGAATAGAGTTCGTTTGAGGATTCTACAGATTTAAGTAGAATCAAATTGGACTAGAATTCTTGTCAAGTCTATAGAAATTTGAGTAGAATTCTTGTGAGGATTCTACAGATTCGAGTAGAATCCTTACAAAAATTGTACTCAAATTTCTATAGAGACTTGGCGAGAATTCTAGTCCAATTTCTATAAAATTTGATAAAGAATTTCTCTATTTCTTTACATTAATTTTTTTAATTTTTTTATATAGATTCTATAGAATTTTTCCACCCGGGATTACAGACAATCTTTTTTAATTCTGAACAATTTTCATTTCACATAAAGTATTTAAAGTAAATTTTTTACTTTTTAAATCGAAGTGTCTATTCGTACAGAAATTCTGACGATACGAAGGATCCCCACCTCCTTATTCGTGATAAATTTGACTAAAAATAAGTTTGTTAGGTAGATAAGTAATTAGAAAAAATATTAGTTATTTAACAGTTTGTTTTATGCAAATTTACCTGTGTTTTAATAAGGACAAACCAAATAGAATTGTATAATAATTTTTTAAAGAACCAAATAAGCTATCAATGATGAATGTTGAATCAAAATTACGATTTTTTTCTAAAGCTAAAGAAAAAATATAAAGTTCTAAATAACTAATGTTAAATAAAAAATCATAGATTCAACTATTTTTTTCTATGTCGCACTATTATTTATTTTTTTATATTTGTTATATTTAACATTATGGTTATTTTCCTCGATTTAACAAACTATTTCAAATATAAACCTAAAATTTGACGTTGGATAAGAGAACATAATGTTGAAGTCCATTATAGTGTCTAAAATTTATTTTCTAGAGCATATTTCCCAGAGAGAAAAACCGAAATAATTTGGGTTTCTGTTTCCACTTTTCGGTTAAAACCCATAAAAATTTCGGTTTGGGTAATTGCTTTTCTTTTAAAACCCATAAAAATTTCGGTTTCGGTAATCGCTTTTTGGTTAAAACTCATAAAAATGTCAGTTTCGGTTTTCGCTTTTCGAATAAAACCCATAAAACCCAAAACTTCGGTGTTTAGTTTTTTAAAATTTTTGGTTGTTTTAACTATAAATGAAGAAAATAAATTATCGAGAGTTAAAATAACACGCTTTTTTATTGAGACAATACAGCAAGTGATTTCCTGACTTTTAATTGAGATATGTAAAAAATTGTTAAAAATGTCGTCTGTAAAGAGGAGCAAGAATGAAAAAGAAATCAATAGTTATATATAAATGAAGCTGTATAATTTTCTGGCATATAAGGCCATTAACAGACAAAAAACTCCAGAATTTTGAGTTCGAAATTGTGTTTGTGACGTTATATTAAAATTATTCTATCAAACAATAACCATGAACTTTGCAATCATTTCCAAAAGTGGAATTCAAATTACAATAAAAATTATAATACAAAATTGCACACAAAGAGCGAAGGATAAAGTTGATCTCGATTCCGGAGTAAAAATCACCGACAACAAAAATTAACTTCACAGAATAAATTTTATTCAAATATCCGTTAAATTTTTTTCTGTTTTTCCATAACACATGCATTTTTTACCCTCTAGCTACCAGTGTTGCAAATTGGTAACGTTCATCTTTTTTCGATTTTCTCAAATTTCCATGTAATAAACTTAAAATTTTGCAAAATAAATATATGGATTGGATCAAAGTGGAGTATTCCGCATCTCGTTAGACGGTTATAAGTAATCGTATACTCAACAGAAGCCGAGAAAACTTAAAAAATTTAAAAAAGTTTTATTGCAGAAAGCAGTAAAAAATTGACCATATATTATTCCTGAATTTTTTTAGAATTTTAGGCAACGGGAAAAGGGTTTGATAGTTAAAGGGTTAAAGACAATAAATAAAAATTTATTCCTCTAAAACATAAACTGTAACAAATGTTATCCTTATTTTTTCTGTGTGTCGATAAATCCGGTCGAAACATTATTATCATGTGGTCCAAGTGGAAAAATTCTATAGAATTTTTGTAGAATTCATTCTATTGAATCCTCACAATATTTCTACTGAAATTTCTATAGAGTCCTCACAAGAATTCTAGTCCAATTTTTATAGAATCCTCACAAGAATGTGAAAATACAGAAACTCTATCAAATTTTATTAGTGATGCATTTCGAGACTTTTCGAGGCAAATTCAAGATTTCCTCGAAAAATGGCCAGACAAGTTCAAAATTGATCAGAGATCAAGAATCTCGAATAAAAAATTGAGAATCTCGACTCGAGATCTTGATTTTTTATTTGAGATTCGCGATCTCCATTCAATTTTGATCTCATCTGATCATGTTTCGAGAAAATCTCGAATTTATCTAGAGAATCTCGAAATGCATCACAAAATTTTGTAGAGATTGGACTAAAATTCTTATCAAGTTTCTGTAGAAATTTCAATAGAATTCTCTTGAGGATTCTATAGAATGAATTCTACATAAATTCTACAGAACTTTTCCACCTGGGGTTATAGATATTATTGTTTAATTCTGGACAATTTTCATCTCACATAAAGTATTTAAAGTGAATTTTTTATTTTATAAATCAAAGTGACTATTCGTATAGAAATTCTGACGATACGAAGAAACCCCCACCCCCTTTTGTGTCACCCCTCAGCCAATCGAATTTGCAAGATTTTCGCTGTAGTCGTAAAGAAATCCTTTATAAATCTATATTTTTTATAAATAGAGCAGGAACAATATTTTCTTTAGTGTGTATTTTCATACAATGAGAACATTCGTAAATTAAATGGTAGTTATAGCAAAAATTAAACTTTTAAACTTTATTGCGCTTTATTTTATAAAGAGTCTTCGCTAAAATTGGTAAAGCTGATATAACCTTTATTTAATCAGGGTTTCGGTTAAGAATCGTCTATTAGGGATTTAAAAATAATGGTTTTGGTTTCGTGTTTAAAATTTTTTTTCGCTTTCAGTTTTTCAGTTTTTAAAAATTCCGGTTTTTTTCAGTTTCATTTTCAGGTTTGATTTTACTCCCTGATATTTTCTATTATACAAGAACTTTATAATTTAAAACACAATTCACGCAAGTATCCTGATTCTTGCAAAGAAGCGGATGGCAAAATACAATTTCTTGGACACCTTCTCATCTGGTCTGGTCGAGCTAATTACTTATTATTATTATGATTATCATCATAAGTGCCGGCGTTGAATGCGACGGAAGGGGTTTTTAAATCGAATCTCGCGAAAGGCGTCGCTTAACATCCGGTTACGGGCGATAATAGAGGACGTTATAATAGTGCTCCGCCTTCTCGCGCACAGTATATTAGCCACAGAATGCAACGTTCCTCCCTGCGGGAAATCTTCTTTCGAATTTGCACTGACACGCAGAATAGAGGATTTGCCGCAAGCATCTAGTCGGGCTGGTTTCGCGTGGATCGAATTGCAGAGGAGTCACGATAGATTTTCCATGACGTGTCAATCTCTCGAGCGCGTGAATGTCGAGTGGTAGTTGCCAGGCGATTGCAAAAAGAACAACCACGATCGGCGAAATCCTCGGAAGAGAGAATGAGATAGAGAAAAAAAGGGTGAGGATGAGGATCAGAAGGAAAGAGGAAAGATGGAAGAAAAAGAGAGATAAAAAGAGAGAAAAAGAGAGAGAGAAAGAGGATTTCGAAGGGTCGAGGGACCGACGGTATAAGACAGATCTCAGAGGGAGGAAGTGAGAGAAGTTGAAAAGGGACGTCGAGGGTCGGGGGGGAGGCATGGGCATGCACGATGCACGTAGCGAGATAACTGGTTTCGCGGAGCCTGCTATCATGCACTCTAATTACCAGCCATTACACCCAGGCAGCAAACCCCTCTGAATTCTCTTCCTACACTCGTACTAATACTAACCACTCGACCACCGAGACCGGTGTGCTCTGACCGCAGCTTTAAATGCAGTATTAATATACAGGCCGGAATACTCATTTTGCCGACGTTGCACGTGGTTTTCTCGCGCGAATCCCCCTCAATCTCCCGCTCCTGCGTTGAGTTTGCCACACCGCGGCATCTCTAGTCTTCCTCGATGTCGTCGCTTTCTGCTCCATCGTGTTTGCATCTTGAAACAAGATGTTAGCAAATTGATTAATTAAGAAAGCACATTTTCGCAAGAAACGCGCTTTATCTCTTTGATCTTTTTGATTCAATATAGTCAATCTTACTTGCGAATGGATAATATATATTTTTACACGGAGAATATTTATTTGTTAAATTTTACGTAACTTAGTTCGGTAAACCGAGGACATTACGGCATTTTATTAAGTCTCACTTTCATGTAAAATGAAATAAGGTAATATTTTATGTGGAAACATAAATTATTAATAAACATTCATTATAATTCACTTCGTGATTCAGTAAGAAATAATATAATTAGTGAATAAAGATTAGCTGACAGTTGTGTAAAATGAGACGTCGATTACCTACCAGTTAAGTAAAGTGAGACGAACTATGAGCCAGTTTACACCGTCCAAGTTAAGCGCGCTTAAAGTACGCTAGTAGGGAGTTTAAAAGAGAGACGTTGCCTAAGTGTATACCTAAGAAATGCATTCTTAGGCAACGTCTCTCCCTACTTACGTACTTTAAGCTGCTTAACTTGATCGGTGTAAACCGGCTCTATTAGGTACAGATTCAAGCAAAGGAAACAAAGTCAACCTCTCTAAATATGTGAATTCTACATGCCAGTCATGTAAAATATCGTACGCCAGCAGAAAAAAAAAACATTCATGCTACGTCCAGATTCTGTGGAAGGTCATCACTATTACACACATACTTACACATATCATAAAATTTATAAATATATCGTTGGTACATATGCCCAATTTAACTTAAATAATTACATTAAATTGCAATATATTACATACAATATAATCGCACGCTTTCATCGCTATTGAAAATCGAAAACGCTGCGTGGGTTTCGAACTAACTAACCTACGCACAGTGGGGAAAAATGACGAAAAAATGTTCAAAATACGATTCCGGCTACAATTTTCAATCAATTTCAACGCTTTTTTAAAATTAAAGCTAACTTATTTCTTAAGAGATCCCTGGAGTTTTATTTTTAAAAAACTTTCTCTTATTTACTTTATTTAAACATAAAGTTGAAATTGTAAAATTTAAGATATTGTTGCTTTAATAACACGTAATTCATTCAAAATGATTGATATTAGTGTATAATCGTTAAATAAACGTTCTCGAAACATAACTTGATAGTTTATTATAAATAAATAATTTTTTACTAAGAATTGTATTGTTATAAACAATGGTAGGTGATTTTGGAATGATTTTGGATATTTATTAAGTGATTTTCGTTTTCAATCCAATTTAAAGTAATATTCAATCATTAAAAAACAAAAATAAGTATATTTCGTGTTATAAACAAAGTTTATAAACAAATGCCCTGTTTGAGGAAGTTTTGAGTGTTTGAGGTACTTTTTTTAAAACATGTTTTGTTTGACTTGCCAGTTATGCTTCAGTAAACTATATTGTTATTTCTTAACAACTGTGATTGTTATGAACAAATTTTATAAACAAGTGCACAGTTTGAGCAATTTTTAAGAGTTTCAGGTACTTTTTTGTAAACGAGCTTTGCTCAGGGACTATTAGTTAAAGAAAACTAAGATCCTTTTGATATTTATCCTATACTGACGACCAAAGTAAAAAGATACATTAGTGACATTGTCGCTTAGGTCGACTTTTCCATTGCTGGATTTAAGAGAATAACCCTAAACCACAAAGTCACTTACGTATCTTTTTACTTTGGACGGCAATATAATAACACCAAACTGTATTCATGCATTATTGGCAAGCCCAACAAAGCACGCTTACAAAAAAAGTACCTGAAACTCTTAAAAATTTCTCAAACTGTGCATTTGTTTATAAAATTTTTTTGTAACAATCACACTTGTTATGAAATGATAATATAGCTTACTGAAGCACATCTAGCAAGTCAAATAAAACGAATTTAAAAAAAGTACCTCAAACTCCCAAAAATTGTTCAAATTGGTCATTTGTTTATAAAATTTGTTGCAACAATCACATTTGTCATGAAATGGCAATATAGTTTACTGAAGCATAACTGGCAAGTCAAACAAAACACATTTTTTTACAAAGTACCTCAAACACTCAGAAATTGCTCAAACTGGGCGTTTTTTAATCAAATTTGTTTATAACAATAAGAACTATATTTATTTTTGTTTTTTAATGTTTAAATATTACTTTTAATTGGATTGTTAACGAAAATCACTTAATAAATATCCAAAATCATTCAAAAATTACTTAATAAATATCCAAAATCATTCAAAAATCACTTAATAAATATCCAAAATCATTCAAAAATCACCTACCATTCTTTATGAAAATACAACTGTTAGTTGTTAACAAATTATTTATTAATAATAAACTATCAATTCATGCTTCGCGAATGTTTACTTATCGATTATACACTAATATCAATCATTTTGAATTAATTACGTGTTATTAAAGCAACAATGTCTTAAATTTTACAATTTTTTTCAACTTTATTTTTAAATCAAGTAAATAAAAGAAATTTTAGAAAATAAAACTCCAGGGATCTCTTAAGAATTTAGTTAGCTTTAATTTTAAAAAAACCTTTTAAATCGATTGAAAATTGTAGCTGGAATCGTATTTTGAATACTTTTTCGTCATTTTGCCCCACTGTGCTACGTTTAAAACGCGTTCTATCCCTAACAGCAAAACCTCACGGCTAATCTAACTTTAAAATGTTAAAGTTTCTACGAGGGACTTGGCTTTAAACTTCAAACCTGAGAATTTTGACGTCCCACACTGGAGTGAAATCAAAAAACGATGTTAAAAATTATATTTAGAACGCAATTTTACACCGATTTCAGATTTTTTTTTTAAATTCAGGGACCAAATCCATTTCAAATCAGGCGGGTTCTATACTTGAAGTCACAGAATCTCTCGGGGACAAAATATGTTGTTTTTTAGAAGAAATTAGGCCATACGTATTTTTGCGATTTCTGAAAAAAAATTTTCTACGAAGTTATAGGTATATGAATTTTTTGCTTTGTTTTTCAAAAAAACCCAAATTTTTTCTTTAAACTTCTATAACTTTTAACCTAATTAAGATATTCAAGATTTATTCCCAGATTCTGTTAGCGTTTATCGTCTTCTTTCGAAATCTGTCAGAAAATTTTAAAAAATCTTCAAATTTAACAAAATGGCGACAGTTTTTCTGAAAATATTTATAGTGGATTTTCTCAAAAAAACCCACATTTATATTTTTGCCAATTTTTTTTTAAATTTGTACTATCATAGGGAATAATTAGGGAAGACATCTTGTGAGTCTTATGCAGGCTAAATAACTTTTGTGGCCAGGAGAATTTTTTTTTCATAAAATTGAATTTTCGCATTTTTTTCGAAAACAATTACAGACACGAAAAAGTGTTAAGAAAATAGTATGTATAATTTAAAAAGTTCTAAAAAAAGTTTTTTTTACTCATTTATGATACCTTGCACCATTTTTGAGAAAAGTAAAAAAACTTTTATGCACAAAAAAATTTTCTTGACTCGTGGTTTATGGAAATACCCACCGGGTCTCTTAAATTCACAGTGGGATAATATCTTTCCAGGGTCTCTTAAGAAAGCAAAAAAAACCATTTTTGTAAAGTTTGAAGATTCTCGGTTTTTTGCGCGTTAAAGGGTTAAGTTACAAGAATAATGTCAAGACAAGACATTGTTTGCCTAAAAAGTTTTCGACGAATGAAAACGTGAGAGTGGAAGAAAGTGCCGTCCATCCTGCCATACAAAAATGTCATATATGGAAGATGGCGGAGTTTGATGAAGGTGATATGAAAACTTCTTACATGGCCAAAACTGCTAAAACGATTGGGTTCCTAAATTATCTACAGAATCCAAGGATTCCTCTTCGGATCTCGAGGACTCTAATGAAGAATCTGAATGAATAGATAATAAAAATCTGGAAACGTGGGCCCAGGTTTTATTTTTTTTTAACTGAGATTCAAAAGAAGTTTTTGAACATTATTGAAAAATATCAGGTTGAATGTGAAATGTATTTAAATATATTAAATATAAAAATTTTTTAGGCAAACAATTTTTAGTCTTGACATTATTTTTGTAACTTAAATCGTTTGACCAAAAATATGGGTGTGGGTATTTATTTATTTTTCAATTATTTATTTACGGGTATTTCCATAAATCAGAAAATCAAGAAAATTTTTTTGTGCATGAAAATTGAATTTTTTTATTTTTGTCGGGTATGGTGCAAGATATTATAAATGAGTAAAAGAACTTTTTGTAGAACATTTCTAATTGTACACACTATTTTCTTAACATTTTTTCGTATCTGTAATTGTTTTCGAGAAAAATGCGAAAATTCGATTTTAAGAAAAAAATTCTCCTGGCCACAAAAGTTATTTAGCCCGCATGAAACTCACAAGATGTCTTCCCTATGATAGTCCCAAAATGCGCCGATTTTGACTCTGTAAGAGTTGCATAACTTTTTTATTTATTAATTTAAAAATGAAATTAAAAACACGTCTCGAGTTATTACTTAGCTCTATTGATTCGTGAAAGGAACGCCTGGAAAGAAGCAATCATCTCCGAGGAAACCCTTGTCCAAGAACGACGCATCCCCAAAAATGCCGGTCCTGACACAGAAAAAGCTGCATAACTTTTTTATTTTTGAATTTAAGAAACAACTAAAAACACGTCTTGAGCTATTATTTAGCTCTATTGAATCGCGAAAAGAGCAGACGAAAACAAGCAACGACTTCGGAGAAAAAAATTATTAAATATCTCTGATCCACTTCCAAATCGAACTGGACCATAATCTTCTACTGGGACATGAGTTAGGTTAAAACAAATAATTTAAGACAATAAAACGAATTTCCGATATTTGGCACTTACGTCCTTTTACCCGGCGACCCTTCACTTTTAAATTGGTAAGTTATTGTCAAAATTAAATCTTTATTTGAAATGTGACATAACCTTATGTACATTATCTTGATACTTTATCATAGTTTAATTAATTAAATAATTTTTCAAACTAGTCGGAGATTCTTTTTCGAGATGTGTTTCTCCACCTGGTTTTTTTAGCAACGATTGTTTGATTTATTCCTATTGTTATTCTGATCTATTCACGATTTATGTTCGATTGATTTTATGTGATACACACATAAATTGATGTTATTTAATTTGTAAGTACTTTTGATATATTTATTGGAGGTTTCTACTCTTTACTTAGCAATTTTCACACATATTGTTTTGATTTAATTATACTGTTTCAATTTTACTGTTGTTTTAGATTATTTATTAAAGTCTTGAAAAGGGTCTATACTTGACCGAAAAGTTGCCAGATTTTGACTCTAATATATTGATTTTAATTGAATGCTAGTGTCTTTTATTCTGACCATTTGAAGTCATTTATTGGTTAATTATTGAATGTGTGTAATTCAAAATTCGAATGTTGCACACCACTCTCAAATGCTGGGATACTTATAATCAGCAAGAAGATGAATGGATCTCGTTTTATTTTGGGAACAATTAATTAGTTTATCCCAGTTTATTCGATAGGATGGAATAATTATATCAAATCAAGATAATTAATTCCATAACTTAGTATTTCAAGATACTGCATATCATTTGATATAACTGATTATTTAATTAGCATAAGAAACTAATTATTGGAATAGTGAATGGTTTCTGATGTCTTCTTCATTCAGTGACTTGAAATAGGAACTTTACTTATAGTCCAATTTGCATTCTTAAGTGAAAATAGTATTTTAAATTCTTCATCAGTCTTCGATAATATTTAACTCGATTTCGACGTAGAAATTACCTGCACCAAAAACTAATTTCAAGTGGATAAAATTCTATTTCCTTACCATGGCAACGCGTGTATTTTAAAAGACTTGACGTTGTCTGAATAAAAAGTTATTTTATCTCCAACTTTTATCCTTAATGATACACAGTAAGAAGGAATACTTAAAATTGTTACACCTTAAAATGGTTGGGATTAAATTCAGTAAAATTTGTCTGGATTGAAAAAAATTGATTTGTTTTTAAATAAAATTTTTCTGAATTTAAGATTGAATTTTGAAATCTAGGTAACGTGGTATTAAGTTTATATTGCTTAAATTAAGACTAATTTTACTGAATTTAACCCAAACCATTTTAAGGTGTAAAAATTTGAAGTATTCTTTTTTACTGGGTAGCTTTTGCTGCAAAGTTATTCGAAATCATAAATGGAAAGTGATTACTCTAAAATAAAATAAAAGGGCGATATAAATATTTGAATTCTCATTTTTTGCACCTTGAGAAAATAGAATTTCCCGTTGATCAAATGCGCTTCAAGACAGCTCATGAAAACTTCTTATAAAGACTCGAAACTAATGACTTTCGATTTGTAAGTAGAAATTGCCGACGGAACGTGGCGCGTGACATTAACGTGGCAACAACCGACGGATAGTGAAAAAGCCAGGTATCTTACGATCTCACCAGCTCTGCTGCGATTTAACGATGTCAGATTGACCTCCTCGCTAAGACGATAATGTCGTAAAAATTGATTTTACCGTAACTGCTCCGGCTGCGCACACGTCTTTGTGCAGACAGTGCAACGAACAGAGTTTACTTGAAGATCACTGAACTGCGAGTTATTTGCAATTAAAGATATATTGCTTCAGTTCTATCTTGAGCAAGAATGTGCTGAAGGATCGTGTACACACTTTGAAGCAATTTATTTTCTCAGAAATGTTAAAAAAAGAAGAATTTTTAAAGTTTTTATCTTCTATCATAATTTTAGATTGACGAAATACTGCGAAATTATGATTTTGAGAATGTTTTTTTTCTTCTCCATATTCCCTCATATCCATTTTAGGATTAATATGAAAAGTTGAATTTATTTATTAATTTCTTCGTAAATATTTAAATCTGATTAATCTGTTTGTTGATGAACAATTTCGCACATCGAAGCATTATATTTAACTCCTTTGAATCATATATAATTCAAAATATATACTCGCCAGCTCAGTTGTAAAATGAATTTCTGAATATTTTGAAGTTAAATAATATATATTCTGTAATCCATTCGTGCCAGGTTAAATAATAAATATGTAAACCATATTCCTAAAATACGTTACATAGAGGCGAACGTGTATATTTGAATACGTGAATTTTTATACAATTCATTACTTTCTTTTTACGAATATTATGCAAAATATTTGATTTCAAAACTGTAATGCGAAACAAAATGGAATGTATAAAACTCGTCAAACATACCTGGGGTCAGTTCCCAGGGTGTCTAGCGTCCTGGAAATCCTTGAGAACCTGGAAAAGTCCTTGAATTTCACTCATAGTCCTGGAATTCTTATCACTCTAAATTTGAATGAGTAGTTTTCTTCAAATGACAGGGTTGCTACAGAGAATTCTTGAAAGTCAAGGAATTCTGGAAAGTCAGGGAATTTAAAAATGGTCAGAGAAAATCAGGAAAAGTCAGGAAAAACTTTCAAAGAGTCAGGGAATTTTTTTGAATTAATAAATTATAATTATATCTCATTAGTTATAATTATAATTTAACAATTGTTATAATTATATAATTGAAGATATGAGAATGATAACTCGATAAAGACCATTTGAAGTTGGCTCCTAAATTAGGTTATTCTAACTATTATTTAGGGGCCAACTTCAAATGGTCTTAACGAATTGTCATTCTCATGTCTTCAATTATAATATTATAAAATCAGGGATCACAGTCGGTCCCCTATTCCCTCTTTTTCCCCCTTACCCCTTTCATTCTGCAAATCACCTAAAATAATTTTTTTTATAGTTTCATTCATTTTTCTCCCCTTTTCCCCTTTTTATATTCAAACCGAAGAATTTTCCAAGAATTATGAGAAATAGAAACTTGTGACATTCAAAAACTCTTCAAATGTTTTCTTAAATACCCCATAATTTCCAAATTTTCAAAATCTACGAAAGTCTCTTAAAATCTCTTAAAGTCCTCCAGAATCTTTAAAATTGATTTAAAATCCTTGAAAATTCTCCAAAAGATTTAAGGCTCTTCTAGAATCTTGTGGGTTCTCCTACAATAATCTTATAAAATAATAACCCAAAATTTTTCAATATTCTACAGCATATACTAGACTTTTCCAGAATCTTTTCCTGAATACTTCCGTAACCTTCTAGAATTTTCTACTGAATCTTTTAGAATCCTCCAAAGTCTACAAAAGATTTCCAAATTCTCTCAAATACTTTAGAATGTTCAAAACTTATCTAAAATCTGTAAAAATTCTCCAAAATATTCTAGACTGTTTTAAAATCTATTCATCCAGATTCTTCTGGATTCTTTCATAAATCTTTTAAAACCTTCTCGATTCTAAATAAATAATTTTATTTATCTACAATAATCTTATACAAATTTAAAGAGTTCTTGATACAATCTTAAAGAATTCTGAAAAATTCTTTAATATTTTTTTAGTATTCTTTAATAGAATATTAAAGAATTTTTCAGAATAGATGTACTAGACTGAATATATTTCAAATCAGGCAGGCAGTGCAACTTCAAGTCACAGAATCGATCGTCAATGAAATACGTTGTTTTTCAAAGAAAATAAGAAGTCACGTATTTTACCGTTTTGAAAAAAAATACATTTTCGCGAAGTTATGAGTATTTGAATTTTAAGTATATTTTTTTAAAACACAATTTTTTTCTTTAAACTTTTATAACTTTAGACTCAATTAAGATATTTGAGTTTTCTTTTCTGATTATGACTAGGTTTATTGGCTTCTTTCAAAATCCACCAGAAAATTAAAAAAATATTGAAAATTCGCAAAATGGCGACGTTTTTTTCTGAAAAAATTAAAAGTCGATTTTGTCAAAAACCTCACCTTGTGTTTTGCCGAAATTTTTTTGCTAAATTGGTACTCATATGATGAAGAAAATAGATAAGATTCATACATGTTAAACTACCTTTGTAAACAGGAGAATTTTTTTAATGAAATCGAATTTTCGAATTTTTCTCACAACTGACGGCACATACGAAATAATATTAACAAAAAAGTTTGATGCTTTAAAGAAGTTCTGCGCAAAAGACTTCTTACTCTTTTATGATATCTTGCATCGTTTTTGAGAAAAATTCGAAAATGTGATTTTGTAAAAACAGAAATTGTGGTCTCAAAATGGTTTAGCTAATAAGATAGATTATATTAAAAAACCCATCTTCTTAATTTTTTCAAATTCTTTTAAGATTTATGTTTACAAAAGGAAACTATGCAGCTAGTTTTATGTTGGACAAATCATTTTTGAGTCCAGGACAATTTCTGTTTTTACGAAATCACATTTTCGAATTTTTCTCAGAAACGATGCAAAATATCATAAAAGAGTAAGAGGTCTTTTGCGTAGAACTTCTTTAAAGCATCAAACTTTTTTAAATATTTTTTCGTATGTGCCGTCAGATGTGAGAAAAATTCAAAAATTCGATTTCATTAAAAAAAATTCTCCTGTTTACAAAAGTAGTTTAGCATGTATGAAACTTATCTATTTTCTTTATTATATGAGTACCAAATTACCAAAAAAATTTGGATAAAAAACAAGATGGGGTTTTTGAGGCCAATAAACCTCACCATAATCAGGAAAGAAAACTCAAATATCTTAATTGACTCTAAAGTTATAAAAGCTTAAAGAAAAATGTTGTATTTTTAAAAAAAAAGAAGCGTAGAATTCAAATACTCATAACTTCGCGAAAATGTGTTTTTTCTCAAAACGGTAAAATATGTGTCTTCTTATTTCCTTTAAAAAACAACATATTTTATAAACGACCAATTCTGTGACTTAAATTTGATTAAAAATTTCTGTGACTTAAAGTTGCACTGCCTGTCTGATTTGAAATGGATTCGGTCACTAGTATGTTCTAAAATCTTTTAAAATCATCTAAAATTTTCTGAACTCTTCCATGATAGTCTAAAATCTTCTAAAATCGTCAAGAATATTCTTAAATGTATCTGAAATTTTGAACGTTCACATGAACGAACTTTTTTTTCTTAACTCAAATTTATCTTGAAATATCGTTCAATCCAGAAAATAAAGAGAAATATCATGAGCTTCTTTATCATTACATTAGTTTCTATATTAATGTACCATTATTGTAGAACAAATTTGAGTTTAAAATTCTGTAGACTTTTGGAGTCTTCAAAAAAAAGTCTGGATGAGACTAGAAGATCTTAGAACTCTATGGAAGATTTTGGAAAAACAGGAAGTCTCTGAGAGATTCTAAAACACTCAAAAATCTAGACTGTAGAGATTTTTTCGGAATTTTAAAAGATTAAATGAATCTACAAGTTTATGGAAAGCTGAAAGTATTCTAGATGATTTTAAAAGTAGATTGAAAAGTCCAAAATTCGTGAAGGATTTTAGAAAATTATAGAGCATTCGAAAGATTCTGAAAGTTTAGAAATTTGAGGAGTGTTTAATTAGATTCTGGACAGGAATATAAGGTTTTTGAGGATTTTTTAAGACCCTGGAGAATTGCAGCTTCCTTGGTATTTTTAAAAGAAAAAAACTTCCCTCCTTTTTTTTAAACATCCCCTTTTTCGAAAAAGAAATCCCCTATTTTCCCTAAAATTGAACTGCTGAACCACTGTGATCCCTGTATTTTATAATTATAATTTTAATCATAACGGCAGATGACGGTAAAGGAAAATGAAAAATTGGTCAGGGAAAATCGGGGAATTTTGAAATTGGGATTTTGTAGCAACCCGGAATGAAATCAGAAGAAGTCGTTTATCAATTACTTTAGTAAGATTTTTGTAGAAAACTACATATTCACTTAGTAAGGCTTAATAATAAATTCATCTAGTTTGTTTACATAATGAATTTGTAGTTTTTTACTTAAAAATGGTAATTTTTTATTTAAGATTAGAAAAAACGCTTACTAAAGCAATTGATAAACGAATTATTAGTAGACAACTACTAAATCTTCTTAGAGAGTATTTCCTTAAAAAATAGTTTTTTGAACTTACTCAAGAATGTTTGCTAAACTAAATGTGAGCTAAACTCGAGAATGGCATAAATCGTATAATATACGGGTTATTCCATATCAGATTTACAACTAAAAAATCGATTGCAGCGAAAATTTTTTCTCGCATTCTTTAGAATAAAATAATCGACATGTATTTTTTAGTTTTAATATGATATTTTTTATTTTCATGCTATATTTTTTTAACTTTTGAAGTGCATAAAATTCAACCTTTTTCAATGAATAATAACTCGAAAACTATTCATTTTTAGGAAAAATTCTCGTCATAAAAGTTCGTATTTCGTTTTTGCTTAATGAAAAAATGTAAGTAACGCATTGTTTTTGTTATATCACCCATGTTTTTCGCAATTGTTATAAAGAAATTGAATTTTTCAAAGTTTGACCATTTTTTATAGTTTTTTTTCGGTCTGAAATTATTTATAATTGTATTGAGAAGGTTGTGTGCAAATTTCAGAGTGGGCCGTGTAATTGTTCACGTGATATTTAAATTATTAGAAGCAAAAACCGAGCTCAAATCCTGGCGCGCGCTGCAACGAGCGAGGCAACTCAGTATGAAATCATAGTATGAAAATAAAAAATATCATATTGATACAAAAAAATTCATGTCGATTATTTTACTCTGAAGAATGCGAGAAAAAATTTTCGCTGCAATCGATTTTTTAGTTGTAAATCTGATATGGAATGACCCATAGATTTTATATGGTTCATTTAGAGGTATGAATTATTTCTACCGTAAAGGTTCAAGAAAAAACATTTTGTGAATGAAAGTTTATAGTAATAATTAAAATATGATACCTGTAAAAATTTATACCTTATCTGGAAAACCTGGAAAAGTCCTGGAATTTTTTAAAGGACAAACGCTAGACACCCTGCTAAAGTAATTTCCATATAATTTTCATATATTATATAATTTACAAAAGTTACATATTCAGATGAGTAAAGACAAATAAATCCCAAAGTTAAATTGTTACTCTCAGTGGCAAAAACTCTCATTTTTTAATTTTTATTCAATAAGTTCAATTTAACTGATAAATCCCTTAAAGTGGTCTGCATTATTTATGTAATTCTGCTTAGCCATTGATACGTATGTACATATAGATATAGACTTTTGTTGTTGCAAGCTCATTGATTCCCCTTTCACATGAACTTTGAGCGGTACACACGAGTCGTCCTCATTCAGATTCATACGGGTTTTGTGTTAGTCGTGCACAGAGGCTGTATGGATCTCTTACAGAGGATAATTAGACCGAACATGCCGGTCAGATTGAAACGTGCGATCGGTTGAATTGATCTGTTACGAGTCGTCTAGCGAATGCCGCTTTTCGTAGATAAAAAAATTCGATAAGTTTTAATTAATTTCTACATAACTTCTTATCTTTAGTCTTACAAACAATGTTCCTGACTTTTTTCTTCAGGAACATTCACTTTGGAAATTTATTCCCTCCTAATTGAACTGCAAAAGTTAGGTGATTGCAAACCAGATTTAATGAAAGAAAATAATTTAGATTTGTCTACACCATTCCATTACAAAAATTTAATAAAATCGGAAAAATATACATTCTGTGGAATTGAATCGAATTGAAATCGAAACACGAAATTAAAGATTATAAAGTTAATTTAACTTTTGTCGTTTTAGTATGACTTCACAGAAAATTCCAGGGTATCATTCTAATCGACAGTAAAATCAGAAATAAAAAACAAGACTGTGACTATAGAATAAATGATCCGCTTCGGATCAAAGTAATATTGCTATAAATTAAAATAATGTCCAACGATTTAGTGTGTTATCAGACGCATTATATATTATTTATGGTTAAATTGTTTAGCTATTAATAAATTGAAACCCGACTTAATGTGTAATTTCGTAGAATTAGGATTAAAAGGTCAGTCTCTTATAACTTCATTTTCTGTGAATAAGGATAAGTCTGCCTGTATTGCATGTGATCTAAAGCGATTTCTAGACATACATACCTAAGAATGTGCCATTAATTAACCGTTCCTATCGGTCATCTGATTAGCTACTTAATTGGATTAGGCAGCGTACGTTTTCCAGTATGCATTCGCAAAGTCAGTTGCTATATGTGAGGCAATTATGTCTGAACTCGTACATAACTCATTCTCTTGCAAAGGATTCTTGTTACTCAATCTTTTAAATGCTTTTCTGCTGCAGAAAATATCACTTTTATGTACTATTGTCACATAAAAGAAAAGAAAAATATATGCCATTATTTTTTACGTTACATACATGGAGAATTTACTCGTTCGGTTTATTTTTACTTATTCTAGTTACAACAAAAGGAATGGTGTATCAGTGTATCTGAAGCATAGGAATAAGTGTAGTACATAAGTTGCAAGTCTAGTATGTAAAGTGCAGTTTTTCTTGCGATTGCTTTCCGGTGTAGTAAGATAAACTCACAGCAAATATTTAATGACTCCTGGCGAGTAATATGTTTCCGTTGATAAGCACAGATCTCCTTGTAATTGATTAAATTATAATACATTTTTCGCGGTCTTCATCGCGATAAAGCCCGCGTAACACGAATATCTTTCTCTCTTCTTGGAACCTCGAAGAGATGCATGATGCGTGAGTCAAATTTATTTCGCTGCTCTTATATTTAATATTCGTGTACTATAGGTGTCTTCTTCTCCTTGTACAACCCTTTGAAATATGTCCGTGAATTTGCATATATGTAAAATGTAATACAAAATGTTAATGTCGAATTTTGCAAAATTCGTTTTCTCTGACTTCCGCCTGGTATTATAAATTAAACAAACCTTGAAATTGGATATTCTTTGCAGTCAAAGTCTCTTCATTTATATGTTTTGACATTTTGATTCTACGATTACTCTTCAAGTAACGACAATTCAATTAAAATGATTAATTGTAGTTTGCCTGATGCCTGTGTTTTTGTAATTTATTTGTAAAAATAATTTTATCATAGTTTAAGTTATAATCCATTAATATAAAAGGTTATAGAAATCATCGATAATAAGGAAATACGTAGGCAGTAATAAATTTCAAAATACAATAACCAATGCATCGTCATGTCGGGGAAGGTAATATCAAAACTTCTCACAAAGGATGCTAAATAAAATGCATTACAGATTAAGAAGGGAACCGTACTTAAAGGTCGTCTGAAGCGAGAGAGGAGTTCGGAAAGCGAGTGATTCTGCGTGGGCGTCAGGGGCGTGTGTGCTTGAGGAAAAAAATTTTACATGATGTAATGACGCCATAAGAGCCACTGATTTACAATGAGTTAAAGGTGCGGTTGAACATGAAACACAGAACGCATTAAAGCACAACGAGAGTTTCACATCCGTACGGAATTTGTGACGAAAGGCGGAGAAACTTGCCAATTTTGGTATATGAAAGATGACCATTATAAATTTTCTACCTCAAAATATTAACATAACTATAATTACATTAATCACTGCGTTTTTAATAAGAACATACGATTTTGACTTTTTGCGTTTTTTTAAAAACATCATGAAAAACGACGTAAAGGTAGTGGTGCATTCGAGCGAGAATATGCGAGAATTGATCGAGAATTTACTTAATCTCGGTTTGCCATGCCATAATACCGTATCACCTTATTCGATCAAGATTTCTTAACAAAACGATCAATCGTAACGAGATTCTCGAATCTGGTTTTCTTAAAAGTTTTTTTATATTGGATATTTTACAATAAAAACTATAATTTCCAAATTGAACACAAAAATTGAGTTTTAGTGTTTTTAACATATTTTATAACAAATTTTTCATTATTATAAGAATATTAAAAATACAAATGTTATTTAAATTTATTTTTCTATAGAAAACTGTGCTTTATATATATTCGCATATTTTTCATTGATATTTTTGAAACAAGAACTGAAATATTATAACTTTATTTTTTAACATTTAACGAAAAATGTCCTATTTAATTGAAGAATTCTTTTTCGTTAAAAATAGTTCCTGGAAAACGAAATTTAACAAGTCTGTATTACGTTATTAGAGTTTTATTTTTTAAATTATATCTATTCATTCAAAATACTAAAAAAGTGCAATGTTGTACGTAAATAATATTTTTTGTTTTTAGTTTTCCCATTACAGTCTCGTAGGTACCTATATTATAAAGAAAAATTGTACCATATTTTGATAATGCAGTTAATCCTATATATTTTAGTTATTTAATTGAAGAATTCTTTTTTGTTAAAAATAGTTCCTAGAAAACGAAATCAAACAAATCTGTATTACGTTATTAGAGTTTCATTTTTTTAATTATATCTATTTATTCAAAATACTAAAAAAAGGCAATGTTGTTCGTTTTTAGTTTTCCCATTACAGTCTCGTAGGTATATATTATAAAGAAAAATTGTACCATATTTGGATAATGCAGTTCATCTTATATATTTTAATTACATAAATATAATCATACTTTTTTAAATTAACCTTTAAACTGTAAATTTAAATGTTGAGAAACTTTTACAGGAAGTAGATTCCATCAGTAATTCTAGTTCTACCATAAATGTCGTATTTGAAGCCGTATTTTATAAGGTTATTCCCTTTTTGGAATTAAATCCAGTGTTATTATTCAAGAACCCAATCTTTATTATATAAAAATTACAAGTATACTATTCACGTCTAGCCTCGATTAAGTTCAACCCAAAAGTGCTTGCACATACAGTTGCTCTTTTGTATGTCTTTCCGGGATGCCCCTCGGTTATTTTAAGCCAAGAAAGAAAAAAATCGTACTACGCATTTTTGAGAAAACAGGTTTTTTTCATTTTTGGCAATTAAAAATATCATTTTTCTCAAAAACGACGCAAAATGTGAATAGCAGTTCACAGTTGAAAATTGTTTCCTTTCCTAAAATCTATAAAATTATACCTTTACCAAATGTTTACTTTGTGCATTTTAACAAATTTTTCCAAAAAAATTGGAAAAAGCGATTAAAATTGACTAAAGTAGCATTTAGTTTAACAACCTTTAACACTTTAGTTTTAAAAACGTTTGTTTTTACTTTAGTAGCAATGTGAAGAACATATTATATGAGATTATTAAGTTCCCTAAGCTTCAAAGTAAAGAAAAATGGGTTTTCATCTCTAAAATTTAAGAAATATCATTTTTAACGATTGAAAATCTTATTTTTCTCGAAAACGACACAAAATATGAATATCAGTTATTAGTTCAAACTTGTTCCCCTTCCTAAAATCTATAAAATTATACCTTTTCCAGATGTTTGTCTTGTATATTTCAACCAATTTTTTCAAAAAAATATAAAAAACCGATAAAAATGGACTAAAGTAGCATTTAGTTTAACGAACTTCAACATTTTATTTTTATTATTATTTATTTATTATTTATTTTTTTGAAATTGTTACTGACCTGAAAGCAAACGTTTTTATGAATAAAATGTTGAAGTTCGTTAAAGTCATTTCTATTTTAGTCGCTTTTATAGATTTTTTCTATTTTTTTTTTTTTTTGAAAAATTCGTTAAAATACACAAGATAAACATCTGGTGAGAGTATAAAATAGTTTTTAGGAAGGAGAGCAATTATGAACTATTTTGCTTCGTTTTCGAGAAAAATGAGATTTTTAATCGTTAAAAACGATATTTTTTCAATTTTAGAGATAAAGACCAATTTTTCTTTACTTTGAAGTTTAGGGAACTTAATAATATCATATAACATGTTCTTCACATTGCTACTAAGGAAAAAATAAACTTTTCTAAAAGTAAAATGGTAAAGTTCAGGAAATTACATGCTGTTTTAGTCAACATTTTTCGATTTTTATTTTTTTGGAAAAATTTGTTAAAATACACAAGATAAAAATCTGGTAAGGGTATAATTTTATAGATTTTAGGAAGG